>BGPR01054966.1:0-10109 GCA_013235015.1 Araneus ventricosus
AACCTCATTTTTTAGAACATAGAAATATGCATGTTTTACCTGCAAATATGACTTGACAATATCATGGTGAGAATTTCTAAACTCCAGATATCTTTAAAATTCTATAGAGGTCTTATTTAATCTGAAACAATATGGTCAACAAATTTATTTTAAAAATATATTTTCCGTTTTTCTGGAGCTCTCATGACTATTAAACCATTTTTACCCTTCGCGCTCCCGCTTTGGCACCACCTCAAATTTTGGCGCCACGGGAAATTGCCCGGGCTTCCGGTCGCACCTGAACAGAGGTGACTATGGTCTCAATCATCTCGGGTAATCGAGGTTCAACTGTAGTTCTGCACATCATCGCCTACCAACTATTATAAAAAATAATAATGGCTCTTTGGTCCAAATTCTGTATTACCTGTTTGAGAAATACATGGTGAGGAAGAAAGGACAGAGGCTTTTTAAATGGCTAGGAACTCACCACCAGGTGAAGTGAGAGATGTGCGGTACGTGGCATTATGTTCGTGAAGACTTAGCTTCTTTTTCCAATTGAAGCTGTGAAGCCGTAGACGTTAAAATACCGCAACTCTTTAGACAAGAGTAACGATCTATCACGGCAGTTCAGCGTGAGTTTCGTCGTCATTTCAGTATCTACAGAAATCAAGCTGTTCCCGTTCTTAATACCATTCTACGTCGGGTTTCAGAAACTCGTACACGAGATACACTAACGAGCAAAAGACCGTCAAGGGATGCACGAACGTTAGGTACCCATGAAAATGTAGAAAGCGTCAGACAAGCCGTACTACGCATTCAGAGTCGATCTGCTTGCTAGCATCGTTGTCCCCATCTTTTGACAAAAGGATTGCTTCGTTTTCCGTGATGAAGTGGATGAGTTGTCTGATTTTCGTCCTAGAAATATTGTTGTTCAGATCCTTTTTTCACCATAGTGGTTCTAAGTCAGCTGACGGTTTTGTTAGGTGGTATGAGCTTGTAAGCGGACAGCTTGTAGCATAGCGTAGTGGGTTTCCCACGTCTCCGCAGCCACAGGAAATGATGCCTTTTATGGTATGTCGGGAATGGGCCGTGACCTGTGACGAACATTATTTCGGGCCTTTGCCAAGGAGAAGGAGTTATAACTTTAGGCAGGACGTTGTAAACACTCCTATCCGTTTCTCCATTGTCCCATTCTGTTTGCCAGCGGATGATGGACTCTTTTTGTAGGAGACTCTTGACATAGCTTCTTGGCGTTGGGTTGTTTGTGGGGGTTCCCTCCTGTGTTGCCTTCTTGAATAGTTTGATCGCCGCTGTATCCGATGTGGGCAATAATCCATCCGAGTTTGATGCTGATGGATTTCAATAAGATTTCCTGCCTTTGTTGAGCAATGGGGCTCTTGGTTTTGATAGAAGATAAGGAGTCGAGGCTTGATTCGCTGTCTGACCATATCTTATTTAGGACGCTACAGAAGGCAGGAAAAATTTTAAATATGCAGACACATGGTTCTACAATTAATTGTCGGAGCAATGCGTTTCATAGATTAAGACAATGAGATAAGTACCTAATTACAAATGTTTCGTATGCCTTCAGTGCTGATTGATATATAATGACTTGCAATTTAATTGTCAATATTAAATGAATGATTTCACTGTAAGGGGAATTTCTAAATTTAAAAGATGAATGTGCTCAACATTGTCATAGGTTATTTGCTCAAATTAAGTTCCCAATCAGTGGATAATAATGGGTCTCTATGGGTAATAATAAATAATTGTTGAACATTCAACAAGAAGTGTTATGATTCCGCCTTTTATGGGAAGTGGATGTCACGAAATCATTATGAAACCAAAAAGGGAGGAATGCTAGTTTAGGAAACTATTTTTTAGATTTTTCTGGTGTCTTTTTATTATCTAAGATTTTAAACGAACATGGTAATTCAGTTTCAAGGATTTCAGATTTTTTTTAATATATTTTCCGTTCTAAACAGGTTATTTAATCAAAAATCAAGGATATGAATTCTTATGTACTGCGACATAAATATGAGTAAAAAATAGGAATTATTTGTGTACTGGCTTGTGCAGATATACAAAGAGAGGACTGTTTACAATAAAAGGGGTAAGTAAGTCAAATTTTCAAAACATGCTGAACTTTTTTAAAGTAAAATAGTTTTCTTAAATATTTTTGGCGATTTAAAGTACGACAAAAAGGTCAGGTTGTTAAAAACTTACAACCCAAAAATTATATTACAAGACATCAAAATTATATTAACCTGGAATCAGTAGCGTAGCGACTGGTGGGCAAGGGTGGTATAGCTGCCTCGGGCCCGACATTCAGAAGGAATGGAGTCAAAATATTACTGCTTCATATGCAAAATAAGAAGAAAGAGCGTAAAAATAATATTATACTCCTGGCGACATTTACGCTTGCTCTTCCAACTAGGATAAAAAAAAATCATACTGTCACAAAAATTTTATGTCGTTTTCCCGCCTCGCTAGTCTTATGATTGGGAAGAGAGTATTTACAGGGTTAAGTATGGAAAGACTGGAAGCGGCCGGGCCTGGCCCCCTGACGTTAGCGACAAATTTCCCGAAAATGCCATCATTTTCTCGATATCTCTATTAGGAGAGGAGATATACAGAATGTACTGGATGATTCCATGTGACGTGACGACCAGTCGAACTAGGGTATACAAATGGAGGCTACTGAAAGGAAGGAGGACTTGGGAGTTTCGTCTGCAGTGCGAGTTGGAAAGCTGGTGAGCTGAGCGGTATTGAAAGTGCTGTTACTGTCATTATTTGCTGACTGTTTGTGTTTCTAAATCTGAAAGTTCTGTCACTGTTATTACTTCTGAATTGTTGTTCTGTTTGGTTGCTAATCTGTACAAGAGCTATTGTTCATTTTACCTGTGCTACGTGTTTTTCGAGAATATTTGAGAATAAAGCGTCACTTTTCCTTATCCTTCTTGTTGGAGTGTTTCCACCATAAACCCATTGGATGATTTTAGTAACAATATTTTCTCGGTGCCATTTACTCTCGCTACGTTATGGTGACGTTTTGTCACCATGACCATGGCCATGTCATTTTTTAAAGTTAAATGCGATAAGAGGGCGAAAAAATACCATCTCCCGGACGTCTTTTACACAAGCTAGGGCATTGATGACGACGGCAAAGGCGAAAAATTCATTTTATGACCTGGGCGCCACATATCCTTGCTACGCCAATGCTGTGAATTATCATATTTACCCACTTACGATTGAGATCCATAGTTTATAATAACCATTTTCTAGAAATTGTAATTTGAACAATCTTGGTTCTATTTAATTATGCTTGATTTTATAATATTCAAGAAAAAAATGCTTTTAATAATAAACATCGCAATCGAGTTTTCTAAATTGTTCAAATAATTTAATTGAATCTCATTTACTCCAAACATTTAGCTGTTTAAACTAATAGAACTTGCTTTAACCGAAATAACAAAGATTAAATGGGGGCCAACTATCGCCTTGACTTTTACCTGAGTTTTGAATCAATTAATCCATAAATAATTAAACATCAGAATGAACACGCGTATTTTATCATGACCATTAGATCTGCAGTTTTCATCATAAATCAATTTGATAATTTCATTAATTGCAAAATGCAATTAAAATAATTTGATTTATTTTGCATATGTTCGTTGTTACTGAAGTTTTGTGGAATTTAATCTACTGCCCTAGCCTTTAAGAAAAAATTAATTTGATTAATTTATAAATAAAAATATTAGAAATACCTTTTATTTATTTTAGATTACTTGAAGTAAGAAAGTGATTATTTTATATAAAATTAAATGACAAAATATCCGTACAGTGATTCGTTTCGTGCATAGCTCTTTGACGTGACGTTATAATTGATTTGATCCCCTTACAGAAATTCTAGCTAAAAATTCAGAAAATTTAATACCGGAATGCAAATTTCTATTAATAAGTAAATCCTTTTTAACCCTTATCTTGTTGCCGGATATATGGGTTATTTATTTGTCCTCCTTTTAACCTTATAATGGTAATTTACAGTTCTGAAGAAACGCTAATGATTTTAACCTACAAACTTGACTAGTAGTTTATCCTTATCACATAAATCTGAGAGGTCTCCAGATAATTAAGCAGGCTTTCGATTCCCCTGGCGCTATAACAATGGCGGGGGTTGAGTTACCTCCCACCAGTGATAGTACGTACCTCCTTCTAGAGGGTGGGGGCCGTGCTCGGTGATGACTATTAGAACTCCGGCCTCAGTACTCGAACTACTGCAGCGGCTGTCATTCAGAGGCCTCCTATGCCAGGGCATGCCGGGAGTGACTGAGTGAGTGAGACACGAGTTAAGGCACATAAATCTAGTCCGGAGTCTATGCTTTTATAATTTTTTTTTTGTACCGAATCAATGATATGCTTTAAAATTTTACTGTAGATAACGGAAGATATAAAAAAGAGGACTATCTCAATCGAAATTTGATTCATTAAGGTATCTGTTATTTAGTATCAACTAATTTAACATTCCAGCGGGCGCGCCTGCGCAAATTTTACGACAAACGGGATTTTTCATACACTGTTTGTCTTATTCGGAGTCAAAACTGTCTGAAGGTCATTGCTATTCCTTCATGCGACCCCTCTCTTCAGAATTAAATGGTTTATCCTAGTTTTAAGGTGATTTCATACTTTTTTATGGTTCTATAGTAAAGTTTACGCCGCTCGCAAGCTCGTATAATTTGATAATTTTTTCCACGTCTTAACTTTTTATTTTGATAATTATATATCCTGGGTGAATTAGGGCGATTTAATATTTAATTTTACATTGTCAAAAAATTAATATATAATAAGCCTGACAATAATTCACCAAGCCGAAGAATTTTCTTGCTTTTTCAAAAGACCGAATTTACTTTCAGTCTTATGAAAACACCTCACTACTCGAGCCCAAAAAATCTGATCATTGCCATATAACATTACTATGCCTTTAAGTCTAAATTATACGTCACAACCTGAAAAAGCAAGTGAACAGCAACCAGCATTGAGAAGAAGAGCTTGTGGTTTTTGTTTAAAAGTAAGAAAAGGATCATAAAAATCCATGAAATGCAGTAGGTGCAATATATAGTATACTTGCAAAAGCGTCACTCTCTAGCAAAAGTTTAATGTTTCGAATGCAGGGACAAAGATTAGAAACTAAGAAGAAAGTCTTGGTTGTACAATCTTAGTTTGTATTATGATCTTTTTTATTATATATTGCTCAATACCTTTTTTATAAAATAATATTATTAAATATCATTACTTTCTCCGATTCCAGTAAAATTTTAGATTTTGCAAATAATATTAGAATTAATTAAAAGTTTTGATTTTCTGACGTGTTTCTTATTAGTATTATGAAATAATTTACAACTGCCATAGAAAAAAATGAAGAACATTATTGCGTAGTAAAAAGTACGACACGCGCCCGCTTGTGTAAAATATTATAGCGCGTCCGCTGGAAGGTTAACGTATTTTGTATCAACAGTATCAGCAGTAATTTAATCTGTGTTTAAACCGATTTAAAAACAAATTTAATTATAATAGTGTGATGATATCTAATTATGTTGGATGCGTTACAGAAAAGAAACATTCAAAAACTCATTCATTTTTCTTAATTATAATCAATACAAAATTAAAACCAGCCAAACTTCTTTCAAATTTTTTTTAAACATAGAAAAACGAAACATGATTTTTATAATTCAGTTTGGGAATGTTCCAAGTAATTAAAATACTTAATTATTGAAATTGGTATGGCAATAATTACATTTCAAAACTTTGCCAGCTATTTTAAAATTTTTTAAATAGTCGAAATAATGAAAAATTCTGGAGTCAATCAAATGATATTATTAAGAAAGGAATTTTCATGATATAAAAATCGTTTTCGAGTGATAGTTTCCTGAATAATTGTTGGGGAACAGGATAATTTTGGTTTAATTCTAAGTAAATGAAAATTTGACTCAAGATTGCCACAAAGTATATTTTGCTTATTATATGCAAATATTTTTTGCAAAGTATACTAAGTATTATTAAGTATTCTGTTGAATTTGGAAGCTCTAGGTTGAACGATTAATCTTGTGTGGTACCAGGAGACAGGCCACATTCATATACAACGACTAAGAATTTTTTTTTTACATATTTCAGAATAGAATTTTTAAATAGTTAAAACAATGAAATAATTCTGATATCAATGAAAATGGTATTATTGACAGAAATAAGATTTTTTGATTTTTAAGGAGGATTGAAATTGTTTTCGAGAGACGTGATTATAAGTAACTGCCGGAAAACATCAGAAATCTAGTTTAATCGTAATTAAATAAAAAAGAAAATGACTAAAAATTCTCCGCCGAAGTTTGTTGCTCTGGGTTTAGCGACGTGTCTTGTGCAGCACTGGAAGGCCAGAATATATATATATATATATATATACAGGGTGTCCAACAAAGGACTCCCTCATTTTAAAATTAAATAACTCGGCAACGGAGATCGATAGAAGAACGAAACCAGTGACATGCTTAGTCTGAAAGCCGTAAAAATCTGATACAAAAGTTTCAAAATTAGTTATAAATGTTGCCGAAAGGTGGCGCTGTACGTTGTAATCACAGTTCAGATTTCGAGAAGAAAGCTATAAACTGTCATTTGCAAGTAATCGTTGCAATCACATCACAATCGATTCAAATTAGGCATTTTTCGTGCTTGCCAAGGACAGTTTATAGATTTATTATCGGATTCTGAATAGCTATTACAACCTGCAGCGCCACCTGTCGGCAACATTTATAACTAATTTTGAAACTTTTGTATCAGATTTTTACGGCTTTCAGACTAAGCATATCACTGGTTTCGTTCTTCTATCGATCTCCGTTGCCGAGTTATTTAATTTTAAAATGAGGGAGTCCTTTGTTGGACACCCTGTATATATATATATATATATTTCTAAGTAGATAATTTAATGGGACAAAATTTGTTTTATATAATTAATGTTATTATTTACGTCTGACGTCTCATTCGCAAGGTGAAGCTATAGAAATGGGTTGCTTTTATGTAGTCTTGTCATGATTCTAAAACTACATTAGAAGCAGTCGACCGCCTAAACAGTCACTTTTTGGCACAAAAACATAATGTAAAGATAACCTTCGGAACTCACTCGAACCCCTTTGAAAGGCAGAAGGGGTCTCCCTGACATTGAGGGACATGTTTTAAGAAAAAGGGGAGTAAAGAAAGGGGGATGAAAAGTAAATGCATTTCAAAAATATTATTCATCAACTCTTTAATCCCGCGGCGACTTTTTTCTTCTAGCCCCTTTAAAACCGGACCTTTTTGGGAGGATACGACATGAATTGGACTCTCCCAACCTGGATGGTCATTTACCCCACCCCCTGCTGTAACCTTCCTTTAAGGCTATCGGAAATGGGCTGTGGTTGGAAAGGTTAATTGGACGCCACGCCACGCTTATCTCCGAAGCGATCTCAGAACCCCATTTCCCCTGAAAAGAAGCCAACCGCCCCAGACCGGCCTTCGTCGCTCTTAAGGGGAAGTTTTTAGACCACCCTCGGTGTGACAGGGTTAAAGGAAAACAGTTTACTTTAAAAGAGTTCGAAGACTTTAAATTATGTTACGTCAAAAAATTTGGCCCGGAAATTTTACTGTCATGAACGAAATTATTTTAGAATGGTTAAGAAGTGTTAGAGCGGAACAAATTCGTGTCAGTTGACTGATGAATCAACATAATGCAATTAAATTGCAAATGCTGCGAGCAACGAGTATTTTTGCACGAGAAATGGATGGCTGGATAGGTTTCTGCTTCGAAACAATATCACTATATGGAGAAGCAGCATGTCGACTTGACTATTGATAACATTGTCCATTCCTCAACGACATGAATAAGGATTTCCATTTCCAATTAAAAACAAAAACGAAAGAATTTATCTCTCACCTCAAAAAAAGAATAGCTAAAAGATCTAAACAGACACAAATTGTACCCAAAATAGGTAAATCTTAGAATAAAGTACTTTTTTCTTTAGCTAAGTCTCAAAATTCATTGTGTAAGAAGTAATGAATTAGGGATTACTTAGATATGAATTTTGTCTTCCGAAATCGAAAATTCTCCCGAACGCCCGATTTTGCTTGAGACGGATGTTGACAATAGTTCTGTATCCGCAATAGTTCTGCAGCTTCCAATACTGCATGCTAATCAAAACAAACAAACGGACACCCCCTTGAATCTATTTTATAGTATATTTTATTCTTAAATTTCCAGAAGTGTTCTCCAAGCGGTAAAATTTACATTTCAAATATTACGATTATTTCATAATTTTTTCACGCACTTCCTCTGTCAGTTCTATTCAGGGGATTGATTTCATGCGCATGATTTTTGAATCAAATCATTTGTCCTCGGAACACGAACATCGGGACAATAATCAGGAAGGTTTTCACTTCATTTAATCTTTATATAATGAAAAACTGTTATACAAGATGTTTTCCTCATGAAAAATCTGTTCATTATGTTTGGATAACATTTCTAAATCAGAAACACAATGAAATTGACATGGCATGGTGTTAATTTTTTTACATTCAAATGTTTTCACTGGATAATAGTAAGTGATATTTTAAAATTCATAAAAAAGGATAATGATTTCGCTTTTGGCGGGAAGTTGATGTCACGAAATCGGATCATTATGAAACCCCAAATAGAGGAATTTTAGTTCACTTGACTATTTTTGAAAGATCCTGATTTCTTCCATTATTCAAAATTTTAAACGGACATGGCAATTCAGTTTTGACGATTTCAAAATTTTCATTGTGCTTGCCTTGGTAAACAAGTTAATTGATCAAAAACCCGGTGTGGGACTTTGCATTTTTTACGCTATAAATATGGGTAAAAAAAATCGAGAATCATTTCTTGAATGTATTTCAAAGATATATAGACAGGTTTAGACACAGAGTTGTTTTATGATAACACGGGTAAGTCAAATTTTCAAAACTTGCTAAAAATTATTAATTAACAATTTTTTTTAATTATTTTATTTTAATAACATGCGGATCACCAAAATTACATTACTAGACTCTAAAATTAATTATGCCTAATTATATTTACCCGTTTGAGATTAGGATAAATAATTTAAGAAACCATGGTACATATGAAAGGTGATAACTACTATTTTCAAGAAAATATTTCTTCAGTAATCTTGTCTCCAATTGATTAAGCTTGATATTGTACAATTTAGGTAAAAATGCTTTTAATCATGAATATAAATATCGAGTCAAAAATGTTAAAATGTTTAAGTTCAACTTTCTTTTGTCCAAATATTTTCTAAGAACGTTAACATAACATGCTAAATTCTAAATAACGAAGATAAAATGTGGACAACTATCGTCTTGGTTTCTTAAACTAATGATGACAGTGCAACGCTTGAACGAATTCCTCTAACAAACAATGTATATTAAAATGCAAATGCTAACTCGAAATAGCGAATTTCATCACGAAATTTAGAAATATTGTTTTCATTGAAAAACTAATTTAGTTATTTGATAAATTATTTTTATTTCTTTTTTCAATTTAATTCTTCTGAATGTGTTTGTTTCTGCTGATGTTTTAAGCATTTAATCTGTTCTCAGAGAAATTAGAAATTCATTTCAGTTATGCCCTGATTTTTATGAAATATTTTTATTCAGCTATTTACCTACTTAAAAAAACATATTCGATTCTGAAAAAAATATTTATCTGGCAATGAAAACAGATTATTTGAAGTGCTACACTAAATTTAAGAAGAAATACATATATCGCGGTTTTTGAAACACCTTCTGTTCTAAAAAAACATTTTGTACTGAAAATTACACAGATTTATTGAAGTAAGAATTTTCTATACTGCACAAGATAAAATAAAAAAAAAATCTTATTCAGCTCTTTAAAGTATGTATAATTATATATAAAAACTTTTCTGCTGACAATTGAGCAGATTATTTTAAGTAAGAATGTGATTTATTTTCACATAAGACTGGAGACCGAAACTTGCTTTTAGGGCTTGATTGACCCAGGATTAAGGGGTCTATTCTGGTACCCCCGGTTGGGTTGGGAGACGTCACTTTTTCCGCACGTTCACAACGGG
>BGPR01054967.1:0-10109 GCA_013235015.1 Araneus ventricosus
TATTATTATTTCTGAAAAAAAAGACATCAAAGGTGTTATCATGCAGCCATTCTTATATTCAGATATTTCTTTAATGAATTGATGCATGAAATCGATGCTATTAGCAATACTTGAGATTTATTATTTTCAAATGTTTTAATGTTCAGCAAATAATACAGGTGCCCGAGAATTGTTGGACACATTTCAAAAATTAATAAAAAAAACTTGTAATGTTTCAACTAAGTTTTTTAAAAACGAGAATGCATTTGAAAAAGTTTTTTCCACATAGGTAACATGCTGTTTCGGTGTTCTGGGGGGTACGTAAATTAATGGAAAAAAATTTGTTTAGAGCCATTATCTACAAAATATTAAAACTGGAAAAAAAATAAAAGCATGTACTTGTAGGGAATTTTACAATCTTTAATTTGTTAATTCACATGTAGTGTGAAAACTGAAAAGTTTTCGATATATTTAAGAAAAACTGAAAAAACAGAAAACGCGCATCAGCTTCTGCTCATGGCAGACATTGCGAATGGAAATCTGTCACCGGTGACTGACACTCAAATACCTAATTAGGTGACCCCTTCTCTGCTATCTCTTATCTATAGTAGTACCCTTTCTCTACTTAATTATATAGATGAGTGTCAGTCACTGGTGACAAATTTCCATTCGCAATGGTTACCGATCAGCAGAAGCTGATGCCTGTTTTCTGGTTTCTTTTTTCAGTTTTTCTTGAAAATCTCGAAAACTCTTCGATTTTCGCACTGCATGTGAATTAACAAATTAAAGAGCGTAACATTCCCCACAAATACATGCTTTTATTTTTCTCCCAGTTTTAATATCATTATCTAATATCAAACAGCAGTATCAGTAAGCTTCCAGTTTTAATATCAAATATCTAATTCGGTGAACCCTTCTCTGCTATCTCTTATCTATAGTAATACCCTTTCTCTACTAATTATGTAGATGAGTGCTAGTCACCGGTGACAGATTTCCATTCGCAATGGTTACCGATCAGCAGAAGCTGATGCGCGTTTTCTGGTTTCTTTTTCTAGTTTTTCTTGAAAATCTCGAAAACTCTTTGATTTTCACACTACATGTGAATTATAAAATTAAAGAGTGTAACATTCGCCACAAATACATACTTTTATTTTTTTCCAGTTTTAATATTTTCGCAGATAATGAATGGCTCAAAACAAATTTTTGATTTCCAGTAATTTACGACCTCGCAGAGCACCGAAACAGCATGTTATCTATCTGATAAAAAATTTTAAATACGATCTCATTTAAAAAAACCGTAGTTGGAATATTATTAGTTTTTTAAATTAATTTTTTTAAATGTCTCCAACAATTCTAAGACGCCCTGTATTTTAAAATTTTCGCGTGTATAGAGGAAATTCAGCTTCAAAATAATAAACTTCTTATTCTTTATAGTTGTGTGCATCCCTCTTTTCCAATATTTCTCAAAAAGTAATATTTTGGAACATTGAATTGCGTTGATCAAAACTTTTATTCAAGAAAAGAATGCATTGAAAAAATGCATCTGAAATCATTTGTTTTTTTACTACAGGCATGAGGATGTATTTCAACACGCATTGTTTTCGTTTATGATAGTAAACAAATACTTTAAGCATCTCCAACCATAAAATGAAAAGCAAACACAACTGAAAAACCTGTTTCCTATCCTTCTGTAGCACAACTTTTATATTCTCTGTTTGAAATACAAATATACTTATAAATTTCTCATAAATCGAGTTTTAATGTGTTTTAAATTGCAAGACAAAAATGTTTCTTTCATAAACTCAGCCGAGAAAACAACGCCACTTTTATAGAAAATAGCTTCTAAAATTTTTATTCTCCCATAATTCTGCAAATGTATACAGACAAGATTGCAAAGTATTCTTGAAAAACTTTCTTTATAAGATTATAGTAAACATGCATTTATAATTATTTATATACATGCATGTATTTTATATAATGGAATATGATTCATTTTATATAATTTTGAAGTAAGAATAAAATTTATTTTATAGAATTTTGTAAAGAAAAGGAGTTACTTGCATTAAGAAAATTGCGAATTTATCTAATGCAAAAATGAAAATGTGAAAGGTATTCAGATCCTCTCTCATTCACGTTGCTATTAAGCTAAAAGATGGAAAAGCTTTTAATGTACATTTTAAACTTTTAGAATCATGTTTCATATGAGTTTTATTGACAAAAGAATTATAACCATTAAAAATGGTAAATGCGATGCGATAATAGTTATGGAATTTCATATCCCAAATTATGAATTTTCAATATCTTTTATACTTATTTCGCTATGAAACTTTTCATTTGTTCGCGTAGGTTCATCCAATTTTATGTGCTTCCACTCATTTATTTACGTTTAAATACGTCTGGGAATTCAAATAAGATTAATGATTCAATATTATCATTATAAAAATGTCTATAAATACATGAGTTATTAAAATTAATATGCTAATCATGCAATTTTGCTCCTAAAATAGGAATTAGGGTTTGAGTGACTGAAAAATGCAAAATATATAAAATAAAAGATATTTTTATCACCTACATGTTATATAGAAAAGCAACATTTGACGATTAAAATTTCTTCCATTTTAATAAAGGCACATTCGTTCTTTTGATCGAAATTTCGTTATTTCCGAAATATAGTAGAATCCATCATTATTTGAAAAATGCCATTTTATTTTAAAACAATTAATTAAATCTTAGTTTAGATATATTGAATTCGATATCAATTTCAGTTAATTTTGATACTAGTATATGTGGAATTCTCAGCATTTGCCTACAATTTTGTGTGTCTTTCTGACGAGGAGATTATTAACTAGCTGCGATTTCCATAAAATTGGAACTATTAGATCGAATTGGGAGTTTCGTGCTTTGAAAGAAGTTTTTTTACTCCTGTAGGATCTATTTATCTTAGAAATGTTCCAAATATTCTTTTCAAGGATTCGTTGGATGCTGAAACGGCCATAGGAAAAATATCCAACAACATTTCCCTTGCAACATTTTCTATGAACCGTAACTAGGTTAGTAATAATTTCTAAAGTTAGGAATGTTTCTGCAATTTTCACCAGTGTAAATTAACTATTCTCTGATAATCCTGTTAAATAAGCCTTTTTTCATTAGCAAAGTATTTTCTCATTCTTGCAAGTACTCTAATGAGATTTAATTCATCACTTTACTTTAAATTCTTTTAAATGTTAGGCATAATATACTTATTTAGGGGAAAGTCAGATTTCAGTTGAGTTTTGGTCATAAATGAAATAATAAAATATTTGTTACACTTTTTTTCCTAAAAATGGATTTGTATTCATCTGCCCCATATAACGGGTACATTGATACACACAGAAATATCGAAAATAATTATGGTTAATAGGTCTGGGATCAAAACAAGTTGTCTTTTCAATAAACTTTATACTCCAAATCAAGGTTTAAAAATTTAACAAAGTAACAAAGTTTTGTTTAATCAAAATTCAACATTTTTTAATGAGACTGGAAAAAGGAAACAATAGTGGAAAGTGAAGTAAAACTGGGTAGCTAAGTTTCTAAGGCTTTTTGGATCTAAAATGCTTGACATAGATATTGTCAAATTTGATTAAAATATTCATTGTTCATCAGAGTAAAATATGTCTTTCCAGAAAAGTCAAAAGTTCAATACATTTTTATCAATAATTTTTTTTTAACAGAAAAAGGCAAACTTCCCGATTTTACCCCACTAGTGGGAGAAAACCGGGTACACATGTTAACGGTATAGGAAGTTAGGAGAACCCGAGTTTTAGTGGAAAACTTGCAATATTTTTAATTTCATATGACAATTTAAGAATATTAGTTACAAAATTCACATTTAAAACAGTTGACCTCTTCCTCCGAATCACTCTAGCTTTCTTGGGCACAGCTAAGACAGTTTTTACATTGGATTGACCTTTCTTCTTTATTTAAATTAGAGAATACATCATTATAAAATATAAACAGTCAACGTCTGATGTGTCATGCATCCTCTTAATAGGAGCAGAGGCCACCTTAGCGATGCGTGAATGCCGGGCAATCGGGTGTTGCGGGCAATAATTTACAGCTAGGTAGAAGGTGAATTATTATATCGTTTTGCATGGAGATATTTTTGTTCTTCTCCTGCAAAATTAACTCTTTGTTTCACTATAAATAAATAATTATCTTCACCTTTTTCTTGACTATCGAATAAAACAGTTATATTTGTAGTATCATACCGATGATAAAGACACTGATATTCATTCCACTATACTATCGAATACAAATATAAATTTCAAATAGGGGGAACACGGGACATTGATACACATTTTTTGGAAAGATAAAAATGATTTTACCAACAAAAATAATTATAAATAATACACTATATTTATGCATTTGTTAGTATAATAGAGGATTTAATTCGAGGTTTGGTCATAAATGAAATAATAAAATATTTACTACAAGTTTTTCCTAAAAATGGATTTGTATCAATCCGCCCCATACAACCGGTACATTCATATACGCGAAGATATTGGAAATAATGATGGTTAATGTGTCTGGGATCAAATCAAAAGGTGTTTCATTAATAAACTTTATATTCCAAATGAGGTTTTAAAATTATAACAAAGTAACACACTTTTATTTTATTCAAAACTGAGCATTTTAAATGAGACGGGAAAAATGAAACAATAATGCCTCTGAAAATAATGTGTCTCTGCAAATAACAAAAGAGAATGTGTGTGTGTGTGTGTGTCTAGAAATACTTTGGAGGAAGGGAATGCGAGCCTCGAAGCCGTTTTTGGAAATGTTAATTAATTAAAAATTAAAGGAAATTCCAGTGTTCTTCCTTGATGACTCACGTAAATAATATAGCACAAAAATAATTTTTAAACCATCTGAAAATACAAAACATTATCTTTCTTATGATATTAATTAAGTTTCCGTACATTCTTTTTACAATTTTAATGAATTCGTACAAAATATTTTATTCCTAACTTGCAACAATACTTTTCATTTTTGCAATGACATTCAAACCGTGTTCATTGTTTAAAACAGATACTTAATTGTGTGTTTATCTTAGTTAAATCATTTTTAAGTTTTTTTACCCATTTCTGAAGATGATTTTGAAAAGTAGTTGCTGTTATGGCGTATCAATGTGCCCCGGAATCAACTGTATTAATCTCCCCCAAGAGACCTTTCTACTTAAAACTTGGGGTCACGCAAATTAAACTCTAGAAAACCTCAAAACTTAATATAGTTCAGGAAAATAAGTGTTTTTCCTACCTTTGGAGTAGATTCCTTGGCAGGAAAGCGTAATTAATGAAAGAAATCACACAACACGTACTTAGATTAAAACTTACTTCGACTTGAATATTAGCGGTTTGATTCATTTGTAAATTAACTTTTGACTTAACATAGCCGAAAAATTTACCTTGTGCTAAGGGTTACAATATCAGGGAATATGAACATCTTTAGCCGTTCCATTCATCAAAATCTATGGACTGTATCAGTGTTCCCGCGTATCAATCTCCCCCTTTATACGAGTAAGATACTTGAACTCTGAAGATGAAAAACAATAAAATCTCTTTGATGGTACTTGGTTTCTATGTAACCATTCTTTGAAATAGAAAAGAAAAGAAATAAAAGTTACTTATCGAGCATAAACGAAATATAAAATACCATTCTTTGCTAAATTTGAAAATAATTTGCTATTAAAATCTTCTGCTCGGAAAGTCAATTCTTCCATTTAAATTCAAAGAGAAGGTTTTCTGTACGGTAGAGTGTCAACCCATCTACGCGAGAAACTCTTTTTTCACCTGCTCTCTCTTTCTTTTATTATTATGTTTCTCACACTCTCAGCCATGTTATTCTTTTCAGCTCTTTAAGCTCTCCGCTGTGCAAACTCCCTCAAGCGTAAAAGGAAAAGTTTAACGAAGAAGGGGAATGGTCTATGTGGAATGCGGGTCGAAACAAAGTACACAGATTTATTTTTGTGAGTAATTTTTAAAGTTTGGAAAAAATCAATGAACCTGTGATTGTGCTCAAGAGCCTTTTGAAATTTATCTTGGGATTTTAATAGCTCCTGGTTATAATAAAAATACGTAATTAGGAAGTAAAAGGTTAAAATATCTTTTTAATGATTTTCTTTTTGATTTCTTTCTTCCGCAAAGGAAAAGAGAAATAAATGCTTTAACATAGATCTAGTTATAAGCGTACTAGGTTCTTTGTATTTTACACTCAAGTAAGTATAAGGGAATAAAAAGCGCCTTTACTTGTTCGTGCGTGTAAAAGAAAATAGCTGAGTTAAATATTTAATCAAACTCAAAGAAGAATCAGTTGATTTATTGATTTATTATGTTGGCGCGTCTTTTTACAATATTAGTAGTTGATATTCCCGGATTTGGTCGAGATAAAAATATTTTCCAATTCTAAGTAATCATAATATTTTAAACTTAATAAAAAAATATCTGGCAGCAACGCCTTTCGGTTTTCGTTCGTCCAATCCCGTGTTATCTGACCCCCTCGGCCAACAGTTCAACCCCTCTCTTTCTTTTGTCTCCGACCTTCGAACCACTTGCCACGAATCAAACAATCCTTGATACTCCAATATTATTCCTCAACAATGCTACGGCGACAGCAGAAGCTCATTCACATCCTGGTTTTTATTACCTTCATCCGAAGTACCATTCTGTTTTTTGTGTGTATCTGTGTGCCTGATCGTAGTAGCGACGCAAAGTATACCTTCTATTTCTCCTTAGGTCCTCTCCTTTCGGTAATAACAGGACTCAATAACCTTGAATGAATTTACACGTTCATTGGGATCATTGGAAAATTCGCAAAAATTAAATGAAGCATCGCATAGAGACAGTAAATAACTTACGTCAACAGATTACTGGGCAAACACATTGAAAGGTGTACGTGCTACGAAATAAAAGCGAAAGCATAAATTCTGCCTTTCTTCAAATACTCCATGACAGTAATATTTTTATCATAGCTTTAACAGTGGCAAGAAAATGGGAATGAAGGATTTGATAAAACAATACATTGGTTCTATTTAATAACAATAATAGAAAGCGTTGATGTGTTTGAAATGAATTTCGAAATGTTTATTAAAATTGGTCGAAAAGAACGTATGCCATTTAAATTCAGATCAATAAAAATAAAATCTTCTCTTTTTGTATGGTATATAAATCATCTTCCTGCCATATATATTTCAGAAGTTATTGACAAAAAACTGAGAAAAACACCGAGAATTTTTGGTATTTAAATAAATTATTTTAAGAAGTAATAATTTTTGAAAATTTAAAAAAATGCAACTGATCTAGAAATTAACCTCAGAATGACATGCACAAATTTCGTCTCGATACTATTCATCATTTAGGAAGACTTCTTGTGACAGATAGACCAGTAAAAGAACTTTTTTTCCTTCATAGTTCCTCTCCTTTCCATAAGAACCGGACTAAGTAACCTTGAAAGACTTAACAAACTCATAAGGATTATTTAAAAATTTTTGAAATAAAACAAAACATCTCATAGAAAGAGTAATTAATCCAATTCCACAGTAACTGAATTAATGTGAAACCATACTAAAAGAGGTACATGCTACGACATCATATCGGAAACGAAAAGTCTGCCTTAGAAATAAAAATGTATAAGGAAAAGAATATTTTCTTATATTAACTTTCCCTTTTTATTGTTGTTCCTTTTTTGCAATGTTCGTAGCGTTCTGTGCTGTGTTTGTGATGATTTTGTGTGTCATGTCATATTGATATTTTTGTATTGTTTTTATATTTCCCCGCCGGTCTGCTAAAGGCCTTACACCCTGTCGGGTAGGCCGGACTGGTGTGGGTTTTAAATTAAAAAAAAAATATTAACTTTAACAGTGGCAAATGCATGTTAATGAAGGATTTGATAAACAGTAAATTGGTTTGAATTTAATTTTATAAAAATAGAAAGTATTGTTAAAAATTGCGTTAAAATAAAATTTTGAAACTTTTATTACAATTGTACCGTAATGGAATAACGACTATTAAAAAGATAAATTGTTGCTCTTTAAGATGGAGTAAAAATAATTTTCGTGGGACAAATATTTCAAAAGTTATTGGAGAAAAAAAGTTTAATAATTAGGCTTAAAACGGCTTAATTTTCGTTATTTAATTAAATATCTTAGGAATTAATTAATTCTGAAAGTTGAAAACAGCACAGTTGACCTAGAAATGTACCCCAAAATGTCGTTAGCAAATTTCCTGTCGCTACCGTTTTCAGTTTAGGAGGAGTTTTTGTGACCGACACAAAAACAGAAACATGTATTTTCTGTTTTATATGATGGATAATAGTATTTCTTAGCGCGCATTTCACCTGTTGCGCTCTAAGATTAATTTTTAATTTTTGCGGACACAGCAACTTTATGGTTTTGCTCTTAATGCAAAAAATAATTTTCGTAAGTTAAATTGTTTAATTTAACCACGGTAGTAGTTTAATTGAATTATTTAAATTATTATTAATGAAATTTCCATAAATAGGAAAGTTTAAGCACATTTGTGCGATGATAATTTGTTGATTTATCTGATTTATTTACTGTCTTTTAAGTACTTTAGCACAATTACAGACTTGTTTTGTAACTCTAAAAAAATTCGATAAATATTAAAGCTGACTTAAGAGGACATTATGTTCTCCGAGTATATATATTTCAACGGAACAACACAAGATTCGCATTATAACAGACTTAACACTCAACGTACCAGCTCTTCATCGATAAATTGAAACTGCCACTCGAAAATGGTCGTTTGGCCGGTCGCGGTAGGTTTTGTTTTAAAGTGAACTACATCCAAAATGGTGAAGGATATTAACATACATTTTAAGATATAGGGTGGCCCAGTGGGTAATGTTTGAAACGAATATGAATTTTAAAACAAATAAGAGTGATGAAAAGATTTTACTGATATATATTGAAATTACATAGTGGGCAGTTATTGATAAAGGTTTTCGAAGTAACCGCCTTCTTTAACAAGGGCAGTAGCGAGGCGGTTCTGAAATCCATCCATCACGCTTGAGCAGACTTCGCTGTCCATCGTGTGGACTGCAATAATTTTGTTCGGACAGTTCTTGTTTCGAAACTCCTCCTGCCATGCCCGTTGCACTGCCTTAACATTTAAATGGCATTTCGATCACAATAAACGATAGACACTCGAATATCTTCTGAATATTTATTTAGTTTCGCTTGTGACAATCACAACTGAACAACGCACTTAAACTCACCGTTTGCTAAAGAAACACATACCTATACAATTGCCCGCTCTTACGATCATGCGCACCAGTTTGATCTCATTTGCTCGCAGCCAGCGCCATCTCTTAGATTAGATTTTTTTTCAAACATTACCCACTGGTCCACGCTGTATGATTTCTTTTTTGCAATGTAGACACTGGTATGAGTAGTAATGGCCCCACTTTATGGAAAGAGAAATAAATTCCTTTTTTCAACTAAGTGGTTAATATCATCCATCATTATTGCATTTTTATAAATATTTTTATATTATTGAAACGTTCTATGACAAAATAAAAAAACCAGCATCCCTCTTCTCGTAAAGGCTTGTAGAGGATACGGTATAGAGCTAAAATATTTTGATAATATTCTATTCACGTTAACGTCAGAATTCATTAACATTTCAAGCGTTAGGAAAAATTCAAAAGTATTAATGCATTAGATTATTTCCCATATAGAATACAAGCATTGAATTTTTGATTTTAAGAGCAGAATTGAATGTTTTTAGACCAATGTTTATGACAAATGTTTTTGGGGCGCGCAAAAAGGTGTATTATTATCAATATTGATTACTTCTTCTGTTTCTTATATATATATTTTTCTAATTTTTCTTTTTTAATGTTTTTCAATTTTCTATTGTTTTCTTGACCATGCTATTGTTAGATCAAACGAGAGCCAATTAAAAAATACTTAAAAGAATTATAAATATAAATCCAATATTTATATTTCAATACTCAAAAATATCCATATATTTTTAACTAATTTTATTGGAAATTTATCATAATCTTCAAATAAATATAAAATTTTCTCATATGCTGGTTCCTTGGCATCCTCAGGAGTTTCATAATTTCATAGAATA
>BGPR01054968.1:0-10109 GCA_013235015.1 Araneus ventricosus
AAAAAAAAAACCCTCTTGAAATTACAAGTAAGCGTGCGAGTACGAAATCTCATTTGAAGCCAGACAAATAAATAATGATTCTATACATGATAAAATGGATCAAAAAAATGAACTATCCACAACAATTATTATAAAAATCTTCCAAGAACTATAAGAGTCGCGGTGGCCTACTGAAATGTAGTAGGAATCGGGGGAAATGAGAGATTTAAACTTTAAATAAATTATCCGATTATGGATATTATCAGATACCCTCTTGGAAATAAAGTTTCGTAAGTTTAATCGTCTTAATCAGATGATGCACAGAAACATTGGCCTCATTCTACCACCCAACTCCAATGTAAGCGTAAACAGTCAGTCCATAGCTATATGGGGATTTTCGACTGGAGAAAGTCTAGGATGTGAGATCTTGTGACCTAGAAGAAGATTTTCAACTGTTTGAAAAAAAGACGGTAACACAATATATAAATATTCTGAAAAATAAAATGAAAAGATAGCACAATTAATTTGTTGATTTTTTATTTATGTGCTAAAATATCAAACCAATTGAAAACAAATGTTTGTCATTACATATTACAGATATTTCCTAAACACATGGTAAAAAAATTCATTCTCTATGGAGGATTAGATTATAAATAAATCAAAGATGTTTTTAAAATGCCTTAAAATGAGAATTATCATATTCCAGAATGGAAAAATATATACTAAGAATTCTTTTCTCATTTCAACCCAGACGCTCTAAAAATATGCTGCAATAAATATCCTGCGTATGAATTGAAACTTGACTAGATAAAAAAATCAGTCACTTTCTTCAAATATATGTCTCTTAATATATTTTCTCTCAAAGATATTCAGGGACAAGTAATGTATTCCTTCTAAGTACAAATTTTCAAAATTTCATATTTGCTCAGATTAAATTAATTATTTGGATGTAATTCATTGATAAAAATTTATATGTCCTGCATTTCTTCCAACAAATTTCTTTCTCAAATTCTGATAGGCAAATATTGGTGACTAGTAGAAAATGTTACATCCTGTACTTTGACATGTTTCTCAATTCTTGTCATACATTAGAACAAAACTTGAATTTATAATAGTCATGGATTATTGATTTTCGACATTAATAAAAGGAACACGAAAAGGTATTCCTGTTTTGGCCACATTCAATTATCGGAAGAACAGGAAGGGATGCCTATAATAAGCCTCATGAATTTGTTTCTGTAATGAAAAGTTGGGGTTTGGAGAAGTATCTGCAGTAGATAATTTATAAATTCTCTTTCTAGTTGTAGTCGAATTGAGAGTTAAGGTAAATTTAAAGAAAATCGAATCTTGAAGGAAAAATGGCAAACAATTGGCAGTCCGATTAATTTTATGATTACACAATTTCTTTTTTGAGAAGGTAAAACAGTGTAAAAGTATAAAAGGCACACTATTTATTGCCTTCATAAAACTATCGTAAAAATTCTCAGTTCATATTAACAAACTTTTACTCTGGTATGCGGGTACAAAAAATTTCTAAGTTCGTGCTTTAAAAAATGTATTGAATTGTGTCAAATAATTTATTTTCTAATTTCTTTTCATATATAAGCCGGGATTCAATAGTCTTTCTTCGGATTCACAAAGAAAATATTTGTTTTAAACATAGTGAACATATACGAAATATAAACGAAGAACTGTTGTCAGGACTTAATGATAGAATTATCGACTAACACTAAGAAAAAGCAGACGATTAACAATTTATATTAAGACTGTGTGTATCCGATTAATTTCATCATTACAAAATATGTATATTAGAAGGTTATTAAACTAAAACTAAAGAAATATTGTTTAGTGATTCATGAAACTATCGAAATTATGTTCCTGTAGGATGAACCTCTGCGTGAACAGAGCTGCATGTAACAAAATTTCGTTCCGTACATAAAGAAGTTTTCGGTAAACGTTCAAAAAAATGTTACCGAATAGATGCATTTCTTTAGGCAATTAAACAAATGTTAAACAATATTCAAAACACTTATTGAATAGAAAGCACAGTTATGACACTAGAAGTGATAGTTAATGCTTTAATTTAGAGGAAGAACTCAATCAATTTTAAAGATCGAAAATCGATTCGAGTTTTCAAACAATCTATAGACTGAACTGTTCTCAAGATATCACAAGCAAATTGTAGCCTAAGGATAGAAGGGAAACTACTGAGATGAATGAACGAGAAATCTTGCATATTGATTAACGCCTGCATCTGCAGTCTTCTTAGTTAAAAAGCTAATAGAAGTGACATTTGCCTATAAGGCACAGGTGTAGAGTGATTCTCTTCCAATTATCTTTAAAAAGACTAGAACAGCTAATTGATTCCTAAAAGTTCTAAAATCTTGGCATTGGAACACTGAAGATAATGAGAGATTGTGTATTAAGATGTGAATTTGCATAATCTATAGATTATAAACTGAATTTGACAGGAGTTTAATTCTATGCTTTCTAATATGTTTCTGGTATTTGAAATTAAGTATCTATTTGCATCTATAATATATATTTAAATATTCTAATAAAATGGAATTTTGAATAGGTATTATTGACTCGGAGAAAACAAAGATTGTTCTGGTCCCAACATATTTTTTCTTATTATTTGCACAAATCATGTGGATATGTAATGTCTCTACCAGATATTCAGTGCAAAAACTCTCAGTGTAAATATTTCCTACTATTTAGTTTCGCAATCATATAGCGATCCGAAATTGATGAGAAATCAGAAGAATGTTCAACATTGAGGAACGTCAATTATGATAAACAGAACCAAGTAGTCAATAGAACATATTTGTGCAATTTATGAATAAATATTTATCGGCTAAGTTACAGTAACGGTACCTAAACACTTTACATTCATAGAAGAAACA
The DNA here is from genome assembly GCA_013235015.1 of Araneus ventricosus. Classification (NCBI taxonomy): domain Eukaryota; kingdom Metazoa; phylum Arthropoda; class Arachnida; order Araneae; family Araneidae; genus Araneus; species Araneus ventricosus. The sequence continues at coordinate 2,886 of BGPR01054968.1, forward strand.
AGTCTTATTCCGTATGAATATTCAATGTTGATTGCAGCACCATTTGTATGTAAATATAACCCTTTTTTTAAATAGGAGAATGTTTATGTCATTCTCCTATTACACATAACTTGCAAAAGAATTCTCTTTCTATTTAATCTTTTACATATCATCTTGAGAGACTCTTGCGTTGATATCTTCTATATATATATAAAAGCTAAGACGGAAAAGGAAGGAAGAGAAAAAGGGGGTTAATTCTCTTTGTCTGTTAAACGTCTGTTGCCAAACGAAATCGGAAGACTCCGACAGTTAGGGCATAACTCATAGGATGCCTGTTACCATATTCGTTGTGGTGTAAAATAACGTTTTCTCGCAAAAATGAGTTTAAGACGTAGAGTTCACTAATATTTACACTATAATGAAACTTTGGATGAAAATGATTCAAAAGAGATGATTTAGAAATGAAGAGATGACTTATGAGAGCCAGAGAATGTTCAGGTCAAAGTAAAAATAGTTTAAGTCAGTGACTTGAGTTTTTTCCAAAAAAATGTTGAATCAGAAACTTGAAATAAATTTTATCAAACCTTCTCCTCAATCTGAAATTCAGAACCTTTAAAATTCAAATTACGATATGAATGTTAGTTGAAATAAGAAAAATCCTGTTTCACCTTCCAACCGTGCGTTCCGATAGTACAGTTGTCAAGGCATTAGCTTGCAGTTCAATGTTCCGGGTTTCCGGTCCCTGACAAGCTTTTCTCCGAGTGTTCATTGCCATTATTACCGTCTTCTGCCTCCCATAATTATTACATCATTTTAGTATCACCTTAATCGATTTATTTTTAATCCTTGAAAATTAAAAACTTCCAAAAAATTTACACATTTTTCTTACATATTCTTAAGAACATTTTTCCTCCATCCTCTTTGCCGCAGGACTGATATTTCGGATAGTTTAAGTTTCAGATAATTTTTTTTCCTAAAACTTATGAGAAAAAAGATTTTTTAATAGATTTTATTTCTTTTTCCAAACATAGCATATTATCCGATAAATTTAAAATAACTCCTAACGTAAATTTGAACTCTCCAATTGGCAAATGTTCTAAATTAAGAAAAGAATAAAACTGCTTTTAGAAATATATTTATTTATTTTTTATTTTAAATATTTTCTACAATTTATTTTTTAATTTAGAATTCATCATTATAAATATATATATATATTTTAATTTCTTCTTAAATTCAAAAGCATTTGGCGCCACTGGCATAAAATAAGTTAATCAGTTAGCCGATAATAAAATTCTGAAATAATTAAAATATTGTAATGTACAAGTAGAATGTACAGACAAGAATATACAAGTTAACAGAATGGAAAATACCTGTAAACAACATTTTATCCGTTATTACTGTACTTGCAATTAACGTGTCATCTGCCCGTGCAGTACATATACAAATAACGTTTTATTCAAGCGCACACTAGCTGTAAATAATGTTCTATTCGATTCAACAGTACCTACAAATAACATTTTTTTCGAACGCATCGTACCTGCAAATATAAGGTTCAGGTCAAAATTTTTTATTCCTTCTTGATTAAGGTGAAAGCATTAAATGGAAATCAGCTTAAGATTTTTATTTATTCATAATATTGTCTTTCTTTATGTTAATAGTGCTAAGATGCCAAACCATAATTTACTTTATTAATAATATTAAATCTAATTTGTTTCCAGAATAAATTTTTCGAATAATTATATGTTTTAATTTTGCAACTTTTATAACTTTCTTTGAAAGTTTTATTTGAATATATATATATATATATTCAGGTTTGCAATGCAATCCTCCTGGGGGTTGGCGAGCTACAGCGAACAGTATTTTAGTATTTTTTAATCTAATAAATGTAAGTCCCTTCATAGATTTTATCATTCTATACACAGAATGAAGTTCAATTCGTAAACATTTTAAGTGTACAATGGTTGTTGACTTATTTAACTCGACAATGCATTTCCAAAAGAGATTTTTTATTTAATTAGATGCTAGAAAATATTAAGATAATACTTTCTACTACTAAACTTGTATGGGTCCTAAATGAAGTCCTTAACACGAAAAGGATTTAAACCTTTAATTCTAAGCTACTTTTAAATATATTCGTTTGAGATTTATGTCTTACTTTCTAGAATCCTTATCTTAGAAAGAATTTCAATATGCTTAAATGTATTTCTTCAGACCAACAGAAATCAACGCATTTTTCGTCTCTCTGCTTGATATTTATGGTTGATTTGGAACCCGATAGCACATTTTCAAGTCTAAATTCTGAAGGAAAATAATTTTCAACTTAGAACTTAATTCTGTAAGAAGTGATATATGAGCCACCTAAAAGTGATTAGAAGTCCTTATTTCATGCCCTGTCACATAGTGGAAGACAGAATCTGTCTTGCATAATCTATCGCTCTACTTGTTACTGAGACGTGCGTGATATTCAGATTTAGACTGGATTTGATATATGGATTGACAATATGTCTTAGCATCTAGCTATCTAAGAAAGTGAGTATAATATGTTGAGACGTACGACTAAAACACCTTAGTACTGTGATGGCACTTCTGTGAATGTAACTGCCGCACAATATTGTCTTCAAGTCATCAGACTGAAAATTTAACTGACATCATTACCGGGCTTCAGAATTGATTGCCTGCCTTATGGTTTGCTAGTTATATCCATTAAACTAACTCAAGATTTTAGAACAAGAATTGATTTATTCAGCTATAAGGGTAATCTCCAGAAAAGATATATAGTTTCTCTGATTCAGCATCGTCTCATATGTTAAACAGTTATCATTCCGTCTTCTACAAAGCACAAAGAGGATGTTGGGCTACCTTCATTAATTTTAGAGCGAGTTATATAATTTTCATATGGTTTAAGAACCTCTTTAGAGGATGGACTTTGTAACATTTCAGCTGATTGCTACAGGTCATACATTCACAAAACTTACATGTTTGGCAAATTTATTAAGATTTTTTCCTCTTTTTCTTCTGAATGTTAATTAAAGTTTATTAATACTTTTTACATCAATATTAATATATTTTCCAATAAAATAAAAATCTAACACGCTAAGATATTTGGCAAATTCCACTTTAATTTAATATATTAGTTGCAATTATGTATAAGATCATTTTCAAATGAAATAATACCTTAAACAATGTAAGAAAAGTTATAAAACACTTAAAATAAACCAAATATTTTATTTACGAAGAAGAAGAAAAGAAAAAAATTATAGATACAGATAAAAAATAAATGCATAGATGGAGGCGGATATAGATATAGAAGAAAATTATAGATAAAGCACTTAAAGCAAACCAAATATTATATTTATAAAGAAACCTAAGGGGGGGGGGAATGTGAATTAAGATACGTATTATTTTTTCTTTTTCATTTCTCTGCCGTTACATTACTTCAAATTAAGGATCGTATCTAGTATTTAAATTATATGAATTATGTGATATCTTTAATGCCAAGTTATTACACAAGAATAAAGAAAACGTCTAGATTCTCAAATATAAAGTATTTTCCCAATGTTTGCACATAAGTGCTTTGGTGAATATTTTTACATATTCATGTGGGATTTTTTTTATTGTATGAAAAGAAAATGCTGTGAATTTTAATTTTTCCCCATAGCTGTCATATTCATCTTATTTTCATTATCTTCATTAAGGTCACATTATTGTATTAAAGGCATGAAACCAAATTCTCTTACCCATTTACTTCTGATGACGATGTTTATATTAAGCATTTTTTTAATAGTGATAAAATTGGATTTTGCTTTGCCTTTTGTGTTGAAATACTCCATTTAATTCATGCATTGATATAAAAATCTAAAATTTCTACGTAGACCATAATATTAAAATGCGTTTAGCAAACCAAATGTTAAGGTTGCTACTTTGAATCGATGCGATGGTCAATAGGCTAACTTGGTTATCCTTATGTCTATAGCACTAGGGCAATAATTTACTTTAAGTTACTGCAACAAAGAGCAGCTACTGCATCTCATTAGGCTACGTAAATTAGAAGGTACAAACCACTGTTGACAGGTATGCATGTATATACTGGCTCGTGCAGGTGTGAGGAAACATCACGCAACACTGAAGAAGCTAACTCGTGATAACAATTATAACTTTAATAAAATTAACAAGATAACAGTAAAAGTAAAGTAAATGATAATTGAATTAACATGTCGACAACAGGAACATAAATCACAGCAAGAGCAAAGAGAGATGAAAGATGATGCCTGAGCCTTTATAGTACTCAGCTCTCCATTACGCATGAGCAAGGTAGACAACGCACGCAGGACGAAGCTGTTGCCACATGCGAAAAGTGCTGCTTGGTTTGCAAACTAATTCAGGTTACATTAAATTCCTTTCACATATTAGAAAAAAATTCTGTAATTAGCATTTTGAAAATTACGAACTACTTTCACATGACTTTTTGTTTGTTTTAATATATGCTTTCAAAAAATTAGTATATCGTGGAGCAACGATATTTTTAGAGTAATTTATATTGCAATGATTTTTATAGTAATTCTTCCTATATTAGTGTTTGCGTACAATGCTTTATTTCATCCTAAATAAAACACTACATCTATAATTAAGAACTTATCGTGCGAAAAAACAAAGAAGCACGAGTCACTTAAACGCAATAAATGAAATCTATCTTCAAGAATGAAAACTCCTATCACCACAAAAAGGGCAAAAAAAAAATAAGAAAAGGCCTAGGGATTTCGTGAAAATATCTTTTATAGACGATGTAAACAAGTATATATTTATTTCTAAAGCAACAAAGAATTTAGGATTTACCATGTCTTGCGAATATTTTTTCAACATATTGATGGCAAATTTTGGTGATAACACTTTTTATTCTCTTGAGATGAAAGGCCTACAATTGGAAATCACAAAATTATTTCTAAATTCAAAGAAGAAAATAATATTTTAACTACTACTGAGAAAAAGTTTAGTAAATCTAATATTCATTATAAAATAGATTTGTTATATTTCAGTAGTCAAAGTTTAATCATTTCTTAAATAGAAAAGATTCGCGTTTAAACGGCATTAAATTATTTCCAGTTATTGAATTGATATATTTTCATTTAATTTGTAAGGAAGATATGAATGAATCCAAATAAAAAATTTAATCTAAAGGCATTAACATTTTCTGCTCATGACATAAAGCAGAAAAAAAAGGGAAAATATTTTTTTTTGTTTCAGGATATTCTTGAAAATGCTAAATTTTTTGATTTTTCATCAGAGACATGAAATTGACTTAAAAGCTTACTTCCTGGTATGTAAAAGTGCTGTTAGAGTTAGTTCCGTCTCTATTATGAACGGATATATGGAGATTGTTCTGGAATATTCCATATGACGTTACGCCCTGTCAGGAAAATATAAATATCGGAGGAGCACAAACGAGGGAATAATCTCTTTGGAATGTTGATCGCAGTGCGAATTGTTTAGCTGTTAAACGCTGAACGATATTGTTAGTACTGTTTCTTTCATTATGCTGCTAAGTTGTACCAGTGCTGTTTTCCCTGTTCGATTTTCCCTGTTCCCTGTGTGCTTCGAGATTTTGGAATAACCGTGAAATAAAGCATCATATAACATTATCTAGCTTGTTGGACTGTTTCACCGTACACTCACAAGACGAATTTCGTAACAATATCTAGAAAGTTAAATTTGAAAATAATTTCCTTTCTGTTTCGTGAAATGTTACCTTTATATTTATTATATTTTTATGTATCATGATGTCTATCAACACTGAAAAACTCTAATTCCTCTTCAAAATTATATTGTTTAGGTTATAAATATGTTCCGTTCTGAAGCAACATGACTTCTATTTTGGGATGAACCTCGTAACTTTGAACCATGATCAGATGACAAGGCAGACACATCACTTACATCAGGAAACACTCATATCACTTCAAAAAGGATTCAGACTCCGAAACTCATTATTTTTGTTTTTAAATGAAACTTTATGAGATTCAGTACTTAAGAGTAAAATATAATTAAAGATACATGGATAATAAAAGTGCATCTCACAACTTTAAACCTTGTTAATATCACGGGGACAAAATCCAACTTCCAAATGTTCGTTCCCCATATTCATAAACGTTTTAAAATTACCCAATTTCTATTTGGGCATGGAAACTTTAAAGCCTATTTGAAAGATTTAAATTTTTCACTTTCTGACCTGTGTTCCTACTCTAGTTGGGAGGTTAGGGATGCCAAGCACTTGATACTGGTATCCACCAAATTCGCTCCCGAAAGACAGTCACTTATTAATAGTCTACAGAAGAAAAATATAGCATGGCCTTACCATTTCTTTACCCTCGCCCAAGTAAATAATCCATTGTGTCGTTTTGTACATATAGCGACAGCTCTTTTTACCGCATTATTTATACTGTAAACTCTATGCGCCTTTGCTTATTTATTTTTTTAACATTTTTCTCCTTTATTTATGCTTTGTGTTTGTTTATTTAGAATAGTTCTTTTTGTTTTGTTTCTTGTTCAAAAGTTGAGTTTTTAATGAATGTGATTTATTAAAGTTTTAATATGATCATATTGCTTAACCTTGAGTATTATTTAAACACCTACTTTAATGTGTACGTTGGAATGTGATCAATCATTATATTTTGTTTCTTTTATGTGATTTGCATTTATGCGTGTATGTGTCCTCCTAGAAACCTCCATCTACCGTTTATATAGAATTTACTTACTTCTTAATCCTTGCCTTATACTTGCTGGCACACACGGAGATTCTTCAAGAGCCTCAACAGCAAAAAAATATTCATTCGACATAATTGGTGACGCACTGGATTATGGATGGCAAATAAAAAAATAATACATAATCTCATATTTCTCCAATCTTTAACAAAATAGGGCCTTTAACTCGTCATCCAATAACCCAACAGCCAAGAAGTTTTTGCCATTACCAGGACATTTTAATTCCACTAAAACGAAACTTTTCACGGAACAAAGCAATATATTAAATATATCTGAAATGTTATAAAAAATTCTAGATTAATAGAAAAGATCTAAATTACAGTAAAGAATTTTAAATGCTTTTAAGCTGCAGATGTTTAAAATAATAAAATTAAAAAATCGGCTTTGATATTTATACTTATGTATCTATTGCAAAAGCTATAATAAGGAAATATTTAGATAAATGTTTTGATCGCTTCATTTGATGCATTTTCAAACTAATCAAGATTTTAA
>BGPR01054969.1:0-10109 GCA_013235015.1 Araneus ventricosus
TTTTTACAATAGAACAAGGGCTCTCAAGCGCAAAGGGCAATAGCTACATGGGGATCAGAGAATTAAGTATGTAATTATTTATTATGTAACGAATTAAGTTTGATAAAACTTTTATTACAGTGATTCTTTTATATAATACAGCGTGTTACAGAAGGTCATTTACGAATTTTAGCGGAAAAACGATGCATTTTTACAACAGAACAAAGGCTCGCAAGCGCAAGGGGCAATATCTATATGGGAATCATTTAATTAACTAAAAGAAAAGGATACACTCGATAAAGTAAACAATGCAAGTTTAATGGAATACAAATCTCAATAGCACAGTTGGAAGAATAACAACAAGTCGTTCACAGTATGGTAGATATAATAGCAAATGGGATGTAGTATTAATAACAAAGCTTTGGAACGCTTAAAGTAAGTATTCAAGTAAATCTGAAGTCATATACGCATTGCATATTGTTATTTATGCAAGTGTGTTGTTGTGCCGTTGTAAATAATTTATGCTTGTCATGTGACAATGGTTCGATGTCTGTTTTACACATTCTTGTAGAGTGTCCACGTTTTGCCTCATAGCGTCGAACATTTTGTCGGATGTCTGATCCAAAGTTGAGTAATTTATTTCTAAAGCTCCACATGTGAATTTTTTTCAGTTTTCTTAAAAATATAGCATTTTATAGTCATATTTTACTTTATTTAGCTATATGTTCGGGGATGGTTTCTTTGTATCATCATGTTTCTATCATGGTTTCGGTTTCTTTTTCTTCAGAAATATTTTAAATTTTTTAGGCACTTGGATTTTGTGCACAATTTTATATTCCGATTTTATACATTTTTACAGATTGAATATATGTGTTTTAGTACCATGAGTGTCGCACGGAATAGCCAAAAAGGGCTTTTGTGCCAACGCCCCTCTCCTCTCAATTTTGACAAGTGATGGAGCATCACTTGAATTTACACAACTATCAGCATCATATTCACCGGCCGATTACTGAACCTTCTCCGTAACATCTGTTTCCTATATCTCAAATAGTATTATCATGAAACATGTCAGTTGCCTTTTGTGATAGCAGTATAATCATATATTTCAGGGCTTTTTCAGTTGTGATCTCTCTAGGGGTCTACTTTTAGACGCTTCATTGCTTATTCAGTAAATAAGTTTATCCCCAGCTAAAAAAAATCTGCAAAAATCTGAGGGTATTTTGAACATGTTTTCTTCAGATTTTATGCAGAAAAAAAATGAAGAATATCTGAAGAAAACTATGTTCCTAATACCTTCAGATTTTCGGCAGATTTTTCTACAGTCAAGGTTTAATTATTAATTTAATTAATCTAATTTGTGATTCAACTTACTTGTACGATGCCGATTCAGATCATGATAAAGCTTCAAACCCATCCTGTCCGGGATTCGAACCCGCGTCCCTATAAATGGCAGGCAGGAGCTCTAACCACAACGCCGCGTGGGAATACACGAAAAGGGGATAAATTAATCTATTTGAGATTTAGCGTCACCATAGCTCTCGTGGCACCATCTAGTGGTGTAAAATCATCCAAGGTCAGAATACGTGTTTCAAAGTCGTAGAGATGAGTAACAGATGAGATTAGTAATATTTTTGTTCAATAATTTAGAATCTCTGTTTCAATAAATTCGTTTTCACCTTCTGTCTTTCTGGTAAGCCATCTCTCCATCCAAAGGGCGCAAACTCCACTTTTCCCTTCTTCTTGGAGGAAAATAGCTAGTCAGAAAGACTGCTGGAAAACTAATTGGAAATTAATTAAATTATGAGGGAAAAGTTTAAAATGGTAAAACCTTAAATATTTGTTTTAAAGATTAATTTAGAATTCATTTTTTTCAGTGGCATATTTTAAAAAGTTAGTGCCTAAGACAATTTTCGATTGGGAAATTTTTTGAAACTCCTGTCTTCTGTAGAATTAAACAATAATGATAATTACATTCTAATTTTGTTTTATATCCTTTGGAAAATAAAACTGCAAAGTTAGACAATATGGTACAAAATATGTATTTAGAGAAATGCAGATATTATGAAATTGCAGTTAAATCTTCAAAAAATCAACAGATATTGGTAAAGCTTAATGATTTTGTGAAAATCTGCTAATTTTTGTGTTTCAAAAAATGCAGATTTTTTGACGTCTTACAAAATCTGCAGAATATTTAGAGAAAAATATAATAAGAAAATTTTCTGCAGATTAAATTGAAGAAAAAATGCAGATTTTTTCTGTCTTCAAAAAATCTGACGAAATCTTTAAGAAAACTTCAAAAAAATTTTTTTCTGCAGATTTTTTTTAGCTGGGTCATTATCAAATGGATTACCAACCAAGGGAAACAAACCATTACCAATAAACTTAAAAATATTGTCGAAATCAGGTTGTAACAAGTAGGTGTTGTATTGTAATAATAAGGTTGTGTTTCGAAATCTAAGTGAAACTGCTTAACAGGAGACGTCGTGACCAAAAGTTTAGCAATTTTTCTCATGACCTTGCCTAATATGCGCCGAAATTTTTCGAAATTTATAAGTTTGTTTTCAGCACTGAATTAATTTTTTAATGACTGAGTTTCTGAAAGTAGCATCTCACTTTTGATTAATGTTCCGCCTGCAAATCATATTCTCTACTGAAAAATGAATTAAATATTCATTTACAAACTGGTTAAGTGGAACGATTTAGACAGAGTTATTCAAAATGAGTAATTAGCTGATGAATAATCGCATGAGGCATTGACTCTCTTCTCGCTCAGCATCTTAATGCTTCAAAGTTCCATTCATCTGTTAACAATTGTCTTTTCAGTAACCTCCCCTACCAGATGGTCTTCTCCCATTATGTGGCAACTGGAGCACTATGACTGCCCATTGAAAACTATTCATTCTATATAATTATCCCTACAATTGAATTTTGTTGATTTATTTTAATGTGTAATTTATTTTTTACAGTGTGTCCGTAAAGTCATGGTGCAGTTAAGAACGCTTGTTGTGGCGAACAGAAACGAAACGAAAGGTTGAAACTTGCGCTACATTGGACAGTATCCCAAAGAGTGTCTGTAGTGCAACGGTGTGCGCTCGCAAGTGATGACGCAACACCACGCACCGTACAGAGCCGACTGTGACGTCAAACATCTACCTTGACATGTTGCAATTGTATGCAGTTCCACAATTTCCACAAGGTGTCACCTTTCAACAGGACGGCGCTCCTCGACACTACGGCAACATTGTTCGTGAGTTTCTGGATACAAAATTCCCCCAGCGGTGGATAGTCAGGGGTGCTGTCATGGCATGGCCACCACGATCCCCGGACGTAACGCCATTAGACTTTTACTTGTGGGGTTATGTGAAGCAACATGTGCACAGTGAACGTATCAACGACATTAATCATTTAAAACAGAGAATCACGGAAGTTATTCACTCTGTTACACCAGACGTCCTTACCCGTGTGTGGGAAAAACTGGACTATCGTTTAGATGTGTGTAGGGCAACGAATGGAGCCCACATCGAACTGCGCTGAACAGGTATGCAAATCTGGAGAGTTTTCCTTTTATTTGGTGAAGATGTCACCTGTCTAATTTGTTTCGTTGCTTTCCTGCGACCGGTCAAAAGTGCACCATGACTTTACGGACATACTGTATTTTAGGATAAGTGCGGAATTGTATGAAAAGATTATTAATGTGATTAATTGTTAGTTTCGGAAACAGTTTTTCAGTCGTTGCTGAAGTCGTAAGAAAGCACGAATTGAAGTAATTTATAAAAAGAAATGAGTCGCCTGTTTTAGACCAGAAAGAAAGATGAATATCGATTAGCTCAGTCAAATGAGAATTTTGAAGTTGATTTCATTGTAATAACTTAAAAGCGCTCCAAAAATAATGAAAAATAAATTGGAATATTTAAATAATTTATTTATTTGTCGTTCTTTGACCAGCAAAAAGCGTGGCTGAAATCACTTTTTGAACTGTCGTTTTCTCACATACACATAATTTACAACAATAATGTTTATATGTATCTTAACCAGCGGGAGTGGTCTACCCTAAACTTTCTCGTATACTCCCAACACATGTAGAGAAAAAATAAGCTAAAAAACAGTAAAACGAACAAGCGTCCCTAACACGGCGGAGAAAAAAAGCGAAACGTCATACCATAAGTTCCGAAGGTCGTTCTTTGACGCGGAAAGGCGGAAGAGTAGAATCAGAAGCCGGTGTGATTACGCAATAGGGCTGCGTAAGATTTAAACCAATCAAAATTTTCAATTTGAACTCCTTTTCTGTAACCAATTGATAAAAAAATTGGGCACAAATCTACAATTAGGGCTAGAAGGCCACAAACAAAATTTCATTTATCTAAGTAATTTTGTTAAGAAGTTATGGCGTTCAAAAATATGCGATTATACAGGTCGACAAACGGTCATCCCTTTGATGGACTTTGCCCAAAAATTTATACGGACCTATATTTCTGATGACAAAACTGTGATATTTAAGTTTTTGAGTTATAGAGTTCACATGAAAGCGGACAAACAGACAGACTTCCCGTTGACGGATTTTATAAGAAATTTGATAGAAAACTACTACAAATTATGTGTTAAGATCACATACCGAATTTCATCCCCGTAGCTCTAATAGTTTTCGAGTTATCGTGTTCACAGACCCACAGACATACATAATTCCAAAATTGTGTTTTTCGGACTCAGGGAGGTCTAAAACGTGGAGATTCGTCAAAACCTCGAGTTCAAATTTTTTGACGATTACAATACTTTCTCTTTGTGTACTTCGTATACGAGAAAGTAAAAAGTGTGAAAGTTTGAAGCTGAAAAAGATTTATTTAAATTGTGAATATTCTGTTTCGATGAACGTGTCCTAAAAAATTCCGTTACTATTTTAGAATTAGTTGAGTAGTAAGTATTCTTTGCCTCTATTTGCCACTCGAAAAATATTTACCAGAATTGCTTCAAAATTCTCTCTTTTCAGACATGAAACATTGCCAAATTGCTATTCGAAAGACGAATTGCTATTAGAAATTCGTCTTTCCAGCGATTACTACCAAATTTTGTTGACAATCAGCAATTACTGTTGAGTTTTTTGAAAGAGCTGCGACCTTCACAGTGCAATATTGAAGTTCGAATCATATTCTAATATAGCTGTATATTTTGCGACTTTGTTCTTCGAGTGCTCGTTTCTGGAAGTATCCATGTCGAATTAATATAGATCTAAAAAAACATCGTATTTCGTAACATGAAACTGTCACTTGGCTTTGCAGCTATAAATATTCAACTCGCAGCTCTCCAAAATTACATCTTACTGCACATATACTTAAATATTTAAAGGATATAAATATTTAAAGGAATTTCGTATGTTAATTTGTTATTTAGTTTGATTTTTGCTCACATTTTCTCACTTTCTTCATATATGCTTTGATTTATTGCTATTTGCATTTATTCTTTAATTATTCTTAATTACATTTATTTAGTTTTCTTTTCACAATGAATATTTTGTTTGTTGATTGAATTGTGTAATATAGTACTTGATTCTTCAAGGCTCATATTACACATTTGTGGCCCACGAGTGGTTGTTGGAATTCAATAATAAAGCGATAAATAATATGAATGATTAACTATTTTTAAAAACAACACAAAGAAAACGTTAAGAAGATATGAAATTGCTTGTCCTTTGTCCATAACTTTGTTTTAAAATAAAAAGCTGTAGAAGGCGGTAATCGTAGCAGAATCTAATCTTCAATGGTTTTGTAATCAACCGTCTTTTGTATATTTGTTAGCTTTAAAACTCATTAAATTACTAAAAATTGAATGTAATTAAATATATATTATAGACAGTTTCTACTACCAGATATTTTTAAATAAAATAGATATTTTAGATTGTTTTTGCTTTCTGTGACACCGATATTCATTAGTTGGTTTTCTTTTGTCTTAAAACATCGCATAATTTATTACATATAGAACCAACTAAATATAAAAATGTTGAATTCCGCGTTTAAATTATTTTATTAATGTCTGTCTGAGTTAAAGTAAAAACTTCTAAACACATGATTATGAAACGAAATACACTTCAGACAAACAACGTTGAGTATTCCTTTTGCGAAACGACTAGAGAAGAGAAATACACGATGTTTTCTCAAATGATACAGAACGGCTTGTTTAGTTTATTCGAAAATAGAGGGAACGTCATCCACTATATATAATCCCTAAATATATTTTAAAAAAGAATTTTAAACAAGCTTTTTGTTTCTAAGAAAGGATATGTTTCCGTATTTCAAAAATAACTAAAACGCCCACCACTTGTTTTCGGAACATCATTGAGTTAGGATATGATTTCGTTTTACAGTAAATGCAAATTCATTTGAATTAAAAGCAAAATGTTTAGAACAAAGAACATCAAGACATGCATCTGATCTGTAAGAGCAGGACTGATAAAAAGCAATAGGTGGCGCCACGGCACATTCAAATAGGAAGTGACATGTGTCAACACCATTGTTAAGCTGAGCATTCACGAAAAGGAAAGGCTAAGCCATTTATCCCAACAACTGGTTTGTATTCCATTCATTTTAGTCGAAAGATGAGGTAAAACATTCACGGATGTTCCAAAGTTTGTTTTTGAGACAATGTTCAAAGTCGCAGAATTCTTCCCACCCATTCTCCTCCTCTCCCACACGTGGGATTTCGAGTTTCATTTCTAGCCTCTACGCGAGGTCCCATTGTAGACAGATAACTTTGTTTTGCCGCTGGCCTCGCAGCGAGGTCGGTCCTCAAAATGGCGATCCGGCCATACCAATAAGACTTCAAACTTTTCTGGATTCCGACCCTTCCATTACGCTATGCTAATTTTCATCGGTTTTTCACCACGACGAAAAGTTTTCCCTTGCTGTGTTCCAAAAATTCCAGACTGGGAGAATGCTGAATGCTTTAGCTATCTTCTGAATGATAATAGTCCGTGATAACTCAAGTTGACAGTACTTGGAAAGCTGCGATTGACTGTATAACTTAGTAAATGGCAACCCGCGAAGACACGAGGGGGGCATTTTATGACCCCAAGCCCTTGGATGAATCCGATTCCTAGAAAACTTGCCACTTGTTCATTTATTTCTTATCAGTAGCTGAGTTAGTCACCCCATCTGCCTTTTCTGAATATTTTAAAAGTATTTCCGGAATTTTCGTCCACGAAAGCACGTTTTGTCAGTTACTGCTGTTTTGGAATAACTCCGCGCGTCCTTCCGTTTGTTCCACAGACCAGTTATTTTCCTTGCCGAATTGAGGTATTTAACTGTTTCTCACAATGTCGACTCTATTCGAAAAAGAAATTTAGCGTTTACGTACACTTCTTGCTGAAGTTGAAACAAGATAAAGATCCAGGCTTTGACAGTGAAGGCAATGGACCGAAAGATGTTTTTGAAGTGAATTTTTCATGAAAGTTTCAGCGAACATGATACGGAATCGGAAGACAAAGGAGATTCTGGAAATGAAGAAATGAATTACTTGAAATGGTTTTCATAAGAAGACGGCATACAGCGGAGAAAAACAAAATTTAGACAGAATATTTGTAATCGTTGTCATAATATTGTATCGCGCTTACCTGGAACAAAAGGACCGGCGAAAGATGTGACAAGCACTGTGGAGAGTTGGGATTTATTCGTCAACGATAACATGATACAGTTATAATTGTAGAGTGAAAAAATATATTTATATAGAAATGCGCACCAAAGTTTTCGCGTAAAAGCGATGCACGAAAAAGGGACCCTCTAGAAATCCATGCTTTATCAGTGGGTAATAATGGAGTAAATTTGAATTTTCATTAAGCACTATATTCTTAATGTCTAAAAGTCAAAAGCGTTATTTTTCCAACTAAAAATATGATGTTTCCAACAACGCAGGGTTGAATTTCATGTTGGTGTCATTCTATGACCCCAGCACGTCTTAGCGTTCGTTAAGGAGGCGCGCTTTCCCATTGTTTAATACTTATTTCTACGCGCTTCGAGCTTCAGAAAGAGCTCTATAAAAATGAGTAACTTTCGTTCAACACGTTCACGCCAGCTCTTATATTTGCGTTATTCAGTTGTGATCCACAGGTGATACACGTTCGCATGAGCGTGTTAATATGTGGCTTTTTTCACTGAGCGAAGCGTTGTCAACTTCGGGAATGACTTAATACTTATTTCTACGCGCTTTGGGCTTCAGAAACAGCTCTATAAAAATAAGTAACTTTCGTTCAACACGTTCACGCCGTCTCTGATATTTGCGTTATTCAATTGTGACCAATGCTGGCGAGAACGTGTTAATACGTGTCTTCGGGCTTCAGAACGAGCTCTATAAAAATAAGTAACTTTCGTTCAACACGTTCACGCCGGCTCTTATATTTGCGTTAATCAGTTGTGATCCACCATTGATACACGTTTGCGTGAACGTGTTAATACGTGACTTCTTTCACGAGCGAAGCATTGTCAACGTTGTGAATGACTTAATACTTATTTCTACGTGCTTCGGGTTTCAGAAGAGCTCTATAAAAATAAGTAACTTGCGTTCAACACTTTCACGCCGGCTCTGACATTTGCGTTATTCAGTTGTGACCCACCGGTGATACACGTTGGCGTGAACGCGTTAAAACGTGACTTCTTTCAGAGAGCGAAGCGATGCCCTGTTTCAACTCGACCGGAATTCCCCAGTTTGTCTCTAAAATTGTTTGTTACGCTTTCACGCACTGTAATAAGTTTTATATTTTAGGTTTTTGGCAAGACTTAGGAACACGGCGCGGTTTCTCGCTAAACAAGGTATATTCGCGCCAACCATGGCAAAACTCGCCAAACCGCCGGTTCAGAACAACAGCCATGGATACCACATTTGGCGAGAAATCGACAAATGAATTCAACTTCGGCGAGTGTACCGTGTTCTTAAGTCGAGCCTTTTTTAAATTTTTGTTTGACTTTTTATTTATCTGCATTTTAATTTGGTATTGTTACAATCTATATACATATAAAAGATGAAAGTATGTTTTTGTGTTCGTTTTTTGGTTCTTTATACACGTCCCCACCGTTGGATTTACGGCGACCAAATTTGGCACAGTGATGGATTAGCACAAGAGGGAGCTAACGCCGTAAAAAGTATTTTAAAATTCGAATTAGAGTTTTATTTTTTTAAAATTAAATAACGAAAATTAAAGCCATTTTTAGACGTTTTTCGCCAATAACTTCTGAAACGAAAATTTTTTTTACATCATCATTTTTAAATTTCATTTTTTTCTGGTACGAAAAGTATTTTTACATCACCTTAAAGGGCGAAAATTTATCTTTTTAATGATACCAATTTAATTGTACATTTTTTTCTATAACTGTCAATAACGTTTCAAAATTCTTTTTAAACGCAAATTGTAACAATTAATTTTTTTATTGTTATAAAATCAAATTTATTGTTCCATCAAATCTTTTATTCACGTGTTTTCACCGCTGTTAAAGTTAAGAAAATATTACTTTTTTTGGTCAAGGAGACTTTTTAGTTCCGCTGTTATTTCGTAACATGCACTTAACTTCCGGTTTTATTTCGTAGCTTTTAACATGCCCTCAAATATCCAATGACTCTAGTTTAGTTATTACGCGAAGTATCGTTGAAGCTTCACAAACTTTTAAATGATCCTAATCAGTGTGAAGCGACGTAGCGACCGGGGAGTAAGTAAAGTGTAGATGTCTCATGATGATGAGAAGTATATCATTATCTGATCTATAAAACATTTTATTTAGAATTTCGCAGCAACCAAGTTAGTTATACAGTGTAAGTATATTTGTTCATTGTAAAGCTGTATTATTGAACTATATATTGTTTAAAATAAATATTCTTTTTGGAATTTTCTCGCATTTTCATTGAAATCATACTGTTAAAAGATGATAAAAAAGCTGTATTTGAAAGCTTTAATTCAACAAGAAATGATTCAAAAAGGATTTACGTTCGTTGGAGAAAGTTAGTGACAATATTTGTAGAAAATACAACAGTTGGAAGCCTGCAAATGAAAAAATATGGATCCCTATCAACGCCTGGTTTACAGCTTGCAATTGATAATTTGTTTTTTGCTTCTTGCTTTATCTTTTGAGCTAGTTCGAAAGTTTTGTTTGTTATGA
>BGPR01054970.1:0-10108 GCA_013235015.1 Araneus ventricosus
ATTTTTCTGCCAGCTTTAATAGTTTCGCAGATAATGGGTCTCAAAAGTTGTTGCCATCTTGGATTTCATCCCCCTTTTTTAGTTTCTCTTGAATGTCTTGAAATCTATTCAATTTTTAAATAACATGTAGTCAGCAAATTAAAGCGCGCAAAATTCCCTACAAACGCATGTTTTTTGTTGTTTTAGCTTTAATAGTTTCCAAGATAATGGATTTCAAAATTTGCAACCATCTTGGATTTTATACCCCCCCCCTTTTTTTTTAGTTTTTCTTAAATATCACTGGAACTATTAAAGCTAGAAAATAAATAAAAGCATGCATTGGTTGGGAATTTTACGACCATTAATTTGTTGTGTTTAATGTAATTTGAAAATCAAATAGTTTTCGAGATATTAAAAAAAAACTAATAAAAGGGGGATAAAATCCAAGATGATGGCAAATTTTTAAATCCATTATCTCGGAAATTATTAAAGCTGAAACAAAAAATAAAAGCATGTGTGTAGGGAATTTTACGCTCTTTAATTTGCTGATTACATGTAATTTGAATAGATTTTGAGATATTTAAGTGGAACTAAAAAAGGGAGATGAAATCAAAGATGGCGGCAACTTTTGAGACCCATAATCTGGGAAACAATTAAAGCTGGCAGAAAAATAAAAGTATATATTTGAAAGGAATTTCACGCTTTTTAATTTGTTGAATCAATTGTAATTTGAAAACTGAATATTTTTGGAGATATTCAGGAAAAACTAAAAAAGGAGGGATGAAATACAAGATGGCGCCGCGGACTCACCCTCCAGGGACGGGGACTTTTAGTATGTTCATATTAGCCCCTCACGAACATGTGTACCAATTTTCAGAACTATATGAGTTAATGTTTTTTCACCTCCATTTGGGACCTTCGTTGACTGGTCTATATGAACAGAATCGCGTTCCTTTTGGTAGTTAGATGATACTTCTTGAGATGAAAATCTATAGTATAATCACACTCAGATGTGGAAGAACCGGGATGTGGCTATATGTCCAAGAGATTCAGATAGCTTACGAGATCGTAAATTTCTTTTTATCTGTCTACAAGTTAGCATCCACACTACTGCCTGCTTTTATGATGATTTAATATCAAATAGGAGTTATATCAGAATTAGTTTGTTTTTCCATTTGTGGAGATCTCTTCATTGAATTATGAAGTATTTGAAATTAGTGCTAATATTTTCTTTCAGCATTTCTTTTTATTTATTTTGTGTATGTTTTTTTTCTCTGAGTGTTGGGAAACATTATGATTATTGATCATTTTGATAAATTATGGGATCTCCAAAGTATGGAACAGCTGTTACCCATACATATAAAAGAACAATTTTTTTTAGTATGATGTATGCATGTTCAGGCTTTTTTTTTCGTTCTTTACGCATGCCCAGATCTTTGACATTTGAGATCAAATTTAGCAAAGTGATGGATTAGCACAAGAGGGGAGTTGACGCCACAGTAATTTTTAAAAAAAAATTCAAATTAGATTTTTATTTATTTAATTTTAAATAGTAAATTCAGGTTTTTTCCCCCCATTTTCGCAAATTTTATTTTTTCTCTCTTTTTTGTCTTTGATGTTTTATTTTATTATTATTTATTTCTCTTTATATATTGTCCATTTTGAGCCGTATTGAAGAAAGTTGGTTGGAATAAACAGTTTTTTTTTTCTTTTGCAAACTATTCGATTCCATTCGTGTGACAGAATATTATGCTTCTGTGTTTTAATTTATAAACATCAGTAAAAAATCGTTTTCTTACATTTTTTTCTCTGCCTTTTTATGTTTTATTTTGAAACGTATATTGTTATTGAGATTTTGATCGTCCTAAAGATTTTTTAAGTTTATATTTTTAATCAGAAAAACTTGGGAAATTCGGTACAGTAGAATTGTTCATTGTAAAGATGTATTAGTTATTTTATGGTTTATTGTTTAAAAGTTTTAAATAAATTTTCTTTTTTCAAACATTTTGCTTTTTTATTCAAACCATACTGACTTGAATGAATACTTAGTATGGCCAATGTGCAGGTGATTTTTTTCTATGGTTGATGGGCTACCTCCAAAAAAAGTCAGGGAAATTTTTTATAAAACCTGGAAATGTCAGGGAAAAGTCAGGGCAACTGAAACAACAAAAATGATGGCCACCCTGTAATATAATTAGTAGCCGGAAATCAGGGAAATGTTGCAAGTTTAGTCAGGGCAATTAGGGAAAAGCAGGGTTGCGGTGATTTAAATCAGTTGATTAAAATCACTGATTTAAATCAACTGATTTTTTAAAAAAAAATCAGTGATTTAAATCACTTTATTTTAAATATCAAGTTAAACTGCTTTAATGAAATAAAATTGTTCATGTATCTTTAAATAGTGATTTTAAAGTATTTTTAAATGCATATTTAAAGAAAGAATATATAGAACATAAAAAAATATTTTATTGAATTGATGTAACTAGAGTACTTTCCATATCATATTTTTGAGAGCACAAGCAAATAAGATTTTAACCCTTTGCGGCGCAAGGCAATAATTTTTTGAAAATACGATGAGAAAAAATCATGAATGGATTTAGTTTATTGTCTAGACAAAGAATCTACAAAAAAAAGTTTTTTAAAAAACTCACTTCATTCTGAGGGGGGTCATCCCCCTTTCGGGTCCCCCCCCCTCATGAGAACCCCCTTAGATACAGCCACCTTGATACACTCAAAAATTATTATTGAATCTTACAGAAAATTATAAATTAAAACTTCAAGAATATTGGAGCAAAATTTTCGAGTTACTTTGCTGAAATTGTTAAACGTCCAGAACTGAAAAATTTCTTATCTCCGAGTAAAGGAATTTTCCCAAACTTTATCTCTAATAATTCCAATTCCGAAACAAAATTTCATAAGACTGCTATATACATTCTAAAAGGAGTACTATTAGCCCTATCCTAAACCTATTATTTTCCATTTATGGTTGAATTTAACGGTTGAGAAGCGAGTGAAATTAGGTGTACCATTAACTGGCACACTTTGCCTCAAAGAGTTAAAAAGATCTCTAATGAGAAACGCAATAAAATGCAAAGCACGAGATGCTCCTTTTTTTATGAAATAAAATGAATATTGTGAAAGGATCATGTTCACAAAGAAAGAACATAGTAAAATGCAGTGAGTTTCATTTTAATACTAGAGAAAACTAAATAGTGTTGGGGACAACAAAGTTTTTATATTGCAATAATGTTCAAATGTAGAATAATTAAGTAATGCATATAAATGTTCCAAAAGAAATACAAACATCTACATAGTGCAATTTAAACTATGATCTGTACTTATAAAAGGCAATGTTTGTGAGCGTGTGCGCAATGTCCAGACAAATCTATCACACTTACAGTCATGAAATTTGGCACACAGGTAGTCCTGATGGTGACTCAATGCACCTCGAAGCCTGAATTTAAAAATTTTATCTAAAAAATTTTTTATTTAATGTTTTGGGTGAAACAAATTAGGATTAGAGAAAGCTTCAAAACTTGTGTTTGTAATGCAACAAATGAACAGCTGAGTGTAAAATTCTCCAATATTCTAACATACAATGATATATCTATAGTCAAGAAATGACAATTTTTATTATATTTTTCCTTTATTCCTTAATAAAATTGTCTTATATTTCAAAAGTATATTATTTTTATATTTTAGTTCGCAAATATTTTTGAAATAGTTGTTACAATTTTTAATTAAATTTTTTTTATTTGTTTTTTTTTTTAAGAAAGTACAGCTTAATGACTGGTATGTTGTTATATAGATATACAATTCTATGACTGTAGGGCTCATTGTCTAATGTACAAATGTTAAATATATATATGTAGTTTTAAAAAAATCATTAAAATAAAAAAAAATCTTGATTTAAATCAAAAAAATCCGATTTAAATTAAATAAATCGATTTTTTTGAAAAAAATAAAAAAAATCGACAATCCTGGGGAAAAGTCAAGGAAATTTTTTTCACAGTTTCTGTAGCCACCCTGTAAGAGGGTTTTCGCTTCCTTGGTGAACATAGTAATGGTGTGGGTTGAATTACTCCACTCCGATGGCGGAACGTACCTCCTTCGGGAGGGGTTGAGCCGTAGTGGTGCTGGCTGTTAGGACTCCAACATCAGTATCCGAGTCGTGGCAGCCGTTCTTCAATTGAGCCCGGATTCCTAGGCAGGACTAGGGTATCTCAACTTATACTTTTGCGAACTTGCTCTTTTAATGATGCTTTGAAGTTTCGGCTTCATTCCTGGGTATCCTCCAAGTTCGATAGAACGAACACAGACCCTTATTATAATATTGTAAATATTTTATATTGTAATTTCAATTCCCAGAATAAGATGAGTGTTTCTTGACAGAAACGATTGGAAACATCAGATGAAAAAGCCATTTGTTTTAAAATCTGGAATAAGCCACAAAGAACGTCACCCCGCCAAGCCTAGCCGTCCGGGTAGCACATGAAAAACCAGCCGCCACGACATTATATTTAGGCATTGAGGTTCCTTCATTATAGCCCTCATTACGAGCGGCTCATGCAACAACCCCTCGTTTTACCCGGGTACGAACTGTCTTCGGAGATGGGCCCAAAGAGCTACACCACCATTATTGTACCACAGTGGACTCAAATGTGCGCAAAGATTTGAACCTACCTTAGCCGTAGACATTTGAAAGACCCCGAAGTTCTAAACATGCGCAAATGATTGTATATATTGTATTGTATACTTATTTCATAAAAACTATTCTTGCACCACTTTAAAATTAATATATATGTAGTTTTTTCCGTGATGCCGGATTTTATTTCCGTACAGTTTCTTCACTAATTTTAATAAATTTTAAAAAATATTTTTATATATCTTTTGAGCAATACTTTTTATTATTTTAATTACTGGATTTATACGCACTAGCATTGCGACTGTATTAAATGCATTTTTTGTCTGCTCATTAGAGTTGCTATAATTAACAATAAATTTTAAAAAATAATTTGGAGGCAGACGAATCAAGCGTAAAACATTATTTTACTACGATGTTCCAGCCTAGGGGTTCGAATCTGCTTAAAATTTTTTGAGGTGTACACATAACACTTCACGGGGGGAAAAAAACGTGTAGGGAATTTAACTGAAAAATGCAAAAGTGGAGCAATTTGCTTTAAATTTTTAGAATCGCATATTAGAAGGACGAAAATAGAATCGTCTTAATTTTTAATTAGCTGAAAGTATTTTTCAAAAAAATGTTATTTATAAACTATTTTATGATTCCTAAAACTTAGCTTTGATGCTTATGAACCCCTACTTTCCTGGCTCGTAAAATATTAATTTGTTTTGTATTTTTCATTTTACAGTTCATACTTATAATGTTTTGAAACCTATACTTGAATTATATGGAGGACAGTTGTTAGATTATAATTTAAAGCTGAGGAATTCTGTATTGAATCTAGGTGAATGTGTTTTATTTTTGTATGCAAGTTACGATCATTTGTCCGATTATTAGATAAGTCAGGTCTAGAGCATTTTAAGCATATTTTCAGCATGTTTTTGCAAAGGCCTTAAACAATCGGAAGACTTTTCATTTGTATTTGAGATTTCAATTAAAATCAGGTTTTTCGTTCCCAACGAAAATAAATTATTCCGTAATAAACTCTTACTTTCTCGTATACGAAGTCTACAAAGAGAAAGTATTGTGATCGTCAAAAAATTCGAACTCGAGATTTTGACGAATCTCCACGTTTTAGACCTCCCTGAGTCCGAAAAACACAATTTTGGAATGATGTCTCTCTGTGAACACGATAACTTGAAAACTATCAGAGATACAATGATGAAATTTGGTATGTGTTCTTTACGCATAATTTGTAGGTTTCTAGCAAATTTTGGACAAAATCCGTGGACGGGAAGTCTTGTCTGTGTGTCCGTGTTAATGTGAACGCGATAACTCACAAACTTAAATTGCTAGGTGGATAAAATTTGGTACACATTTTTTTCATCAGGAATATAGGTCCGTATAAAATTTTGGGCCAAATCCGTCAAAGGGTTGACTGTCTGTCGGTCTGTGTAATCGCATACTTTTGAACGCAATAACTTCTTTAAAAAATTACTTTAATAAATTAAATTTTTTATACGGTTTTCTTTCCTTAATGGTAGATTTGTGTCCAATTTTTGTGTCAATCGGTTTAAAAAAATGCATTCAAATTGCAAATTTCATTTTCTTTATCTACACCCAGCCATATTGGTAATCACGTCGGCTTCTAATTCCACTTCCTCGTTGAACGACTTTCGGAAATCGTGATATGACGTTTCGCTTATTTTTTTTTCTCCACTGCGTTAGGGTTTCTTGTTCGTTTTACTGCCTTTTAGCTTTTTTTTTCCTCTACATGTGTTAGGAGTATACGAGAAAGTTTAGGGGAGACTATTCCCGCTGGTTTATACGCGCCATTCAATATAAAACTAACTTCATTATTGTAATCGATTGGCAGGTTACAATGAGCTTCAGCGATCTCTTCAAAATACTGAACCTGCTATTTCTTGCATAGTACATTCTGAATTGAGAGTATTCCCCGCTACTAAGTGATAAAAGGCCCCACCACTAATTTGACGTGTTCTTTCTACAATTTGGCGTTAACCGGTGATATATGCCGGCGCACGTTCTACATTCTAGAATTTTCATAAACTGGAATCATCTAAATCTTTGCTTAAAAAGTTTTATTCAGTTTCTTCGATCTTTAAAAGTTTTACAAACTGCATCATTGTTTGAAAATAATGAGTTTTTTATGTGGTGTGGGACAAATTGAGCTAAGGAAATTGAATAAATCAATTGCATTATGACACGAAGAGACTAATATCTAATTTGTACTTCTTGGGTGAAATATACTTGATGTTGAGTTGGTTTTAGAATGAAATTTGTGATTAGAAATTGAAAATATATTTGATTTTAATTAGGTTTTTTTTCTCCTTTTGTTTCTTTAAAATTTCGTTAAAAGTTTTTATCGCCATTTTTCTTATTGATTTGCTTTTCTTTTAAGTTACTGAAGGTTTCTTTGGAAAAAACATAGCTTTTAATTTGTATTTTGGTTTAATTTTAAACATTATTAATCATGCTAACATCAAAAATGTATTGTGTTTATATGCATTTTCAAACTTTTTTTCCCATCAAAAAGTGTTAAGTCATTCATGGTCACTTCTTATAATTATTATTTACGAACAAATTGATGAATGTATTTCAAGACCGAATATTTTGCCATTTTTAAAGAGATTAAAGCAACTGAAGTAGTTGTGACAGAACCGATTTATAATGATTTCGTTTTACAATGAAATTTGTGTTTAGAAATTGAAGATATTTTGGATTGTAATGGTATTTCTTCTCACGGTTCGTTAAACTTTCGTTAGAAGATTCTATCGCCATTTTTCTTATTGTCTTGCTCTCTTTTTATGTTGCTGAAGGTTTCTTTGGAGAAAGCATAGCTTTTAAATTGAAATTTGGTTTTTAATTTTAAATATTATTACACATGCTAACATCGAAGATGTGTTGTGTTAATCAGTGGCGAATCCTGGAGGAGGGTATGGGGCTGCACCCCCCACCCCCTCCCCAGATCTAAGCCAGAATTCTTGATTTTATTTAAAATCACTACAAATGTTTGTTCTTAATTTTCTTAAAAAAAATAATAATAATAAAATCGTGACAATATTGCTTTCTGGCTTGACAGGCTCGAATATTTTCCTACTTTTCTAGTCAATTCACTCGTACTTGTAACGTTGACGCGGTCGAAGACATTTTTTGGCTAGTTATTCCATTTTTTAAAAATTAAATTATCGAATATATTGTATTGTTCTTTATGATTCTTATTTTCAGGTGAATAATGTCTGTTAGGTTAAAGTGTTTTGGTTTACATAAGCCATGAGGTTTGACATTCGTCACTACGATACAAAATTTTTATGGCCTCAGGCCCCCCCCCCCCCGAGCTAAATCCTGGATCCGTCACTGATGTAAATATATATTTTCAAACAAATTTTTTTAAAGAAATTTAAGCAGCTTAAGTGATTGTTACGAAACCGATTTATAATTATTTTAAATGATCTTAAATTGTTGTCACTAATCTTATTTATCCTGTCTTTTTGCGAACTTTTATGACAAAATTTGACTCATTATTCCTATCTACTTTTCGTATTTGTCAAATGTAATTAAAAATATATACTAATTTTGATATCTCTTATTCTGTTTTTGACAAATTTGGTGATAGTGCACTCTTT
This sequence comes from Araneus ventricosus, assembly GCA_013235015.1. Lineage (NCBI taxonomy): Eukaryota > Metazoa > Arthropoda > Arachnida > Araneae > Araneidae > Araneus > Araneus ventricosus. Next base: position 8,251 of record BGPR01054970.1, read on the forward strand.
AATATAGAAGTGGCTCGTTTACAAGCTCTTGAAAGGTGTACGCAAACGACGTGTCGTTAATCAAAGGTACTCTTCAGTGTGGTGAGAAATTCTGAAAAGTATGCGCTCGCGTAAGTTGATTACGAGATCCCTTCTCAATAACACTCGTACTGACCTTAATCTGACAAATGTAAATTGATTTGATAGAGTCGACATCTGAACAGATTCTTTGGATCGTCGATTCGATTATATTCTAAAAACTGTGTTCTTATTTTATCAAAATTGTAGTCAGCTATAAAATGAACCGTTATGATATTAATGGGAAATAATTCACTTGTAGTATTCGACTTTCCACGAATTAACTTATACGTTTCGGATGTATGCAAAATACTCCGGCAGCTAAGTTTTGATTTTGTCATTGAGTCACTCATTAAAATGGAGTCACTTCATGTGACTCTAAAATTCAGCATAATGTAACGGCGCATGTAGTCTTAGGATATTCTGTGACTTCCCGTCTTTTTTTTTTTTCTTTCTTTTTTCAAAGAAGTGCATTGGATTCCAAAATGAAAGTAGCGCAGCGTATTTGATGTGTATCTCGGGAACATGATTTGATTGCATTAAAAGCCTATTTCTTATAGCTAATTGTGAAGCTCTGAGAGTAATGTTAGTTCATTGACCTTATATGGAGTCACCAGGCGCGAGCAGTTTATAATTAGCTATTTTTAACGTAGGACTACGTTCCTCCCATTGGGGTCTCAGGAAGGGATTTGATTCACACGCCAAAAACGCCACAAAAAACGTTGTATGGGAGATCCTCTATATCGCGGTAACTACATATGTTAAAAACATAACTTGTCTTATTTTAGAGATAAAGGGTAACAACAGAAGTTACAAAAAGAAAAATGAAAATTGGAATTGTAGTTCAGCGGCTATTGAGTCGCAAAGTTGGGTAAAAATGCGCATGAATTGGTGACACGATCCTTTATATCTCAGTAGCTACATATGTTAAAAACCTAACTATTGTCTTATTTTAGAGATAAAGGGTAACAACAGAAGTTACAAAAAAATTAAAATCGGAAAAGAGTCACGCGAGTAAGGTAGTCCTACGCCTTTAACATCATCGGCTGTTTGAAAACGACAGCCTCCCGTTATTTTTGTAAAATGAATATATCGAGTTGAAAAGTTAAGTTAAATAGTATATTCACCTCTGTTCTTTTTACATTGTTTGCAGAACAAATGATGTTTGAATCTAATTTTAATACTTTTTTTTCAGGCCAAAGAAAAATCATCTGTGTTATGGCTATTATCCAAAGCGTTTGAGGGTGATATACCAAGTGATCTTATAGTACCCTTTTACAGAGATCATGAGGTAAGTTATTGAATTGTATGTTTTCTCGCTTTTCAGTGATTAATTGATCTCCTTGTTAAAAAATTCTTTGCTAAAGAGATTTTTTTTCCTTTTTACTCCCACACTTACCAAACAATTTAATTGAAATTTTTAAAATGACTTTTGTGGTTAAAGTCTTAAACTACTGTAAAGCACCGTTTGTTTCCCATTTATACGTCGTTTACATTTATGCATCATTTCATAGCAGTTCCGATTTCAGCGACCATTGATAGCATAACTAGGGGTCATAAGCTTTCATATGAAATAAAAATTGTCGAAATCAGTCAAGTGGTTGAGGCTCGGGAACCGTCTCGTGTTTTTTCCCCGTGCAGAATGTACAGTGGAGTCGTGTTCTTTCGATTTCTCTGGAAAATGGAGGTTGAAGGAGGGCAAGCAACCATTGATAGCATATCTAGGAGTCACACGCTTTCATATGAAATAAAAATTGTCGAAATCGGCCCAGTGGTTGGTGGGGCTGTGGAACTGTCTCTT
>BGPR01054971.1:0-10108 GCA_013235015.1 Araneus ventricosus
TTCTTGTTTTTCCGGGCCTCGGAAATCGCTGAGTAAATTTTATAAATTGCGGTATGGTTATCTCTGAAAGGGAGGAAACCATGTTGGTTTGGGTTCAACTTTTTCTGACTAGTGAGGAAGTGGGTTATACGATGCGCTAAAATACGCTCGAAGATTTTACAGAAAACAGAAGTAAGGGCTATTGATCTGTAAGAAGTTAATTTAGTTTTATCTTTATTGGGTTTAGGAATTGGAATGATGATAGTGTGTTTCCAGACTTTGGGAAGAACAGAAGAATCAAGTTGTTGTTGCAACATACCAAGAATTTTTAAAAGGGAGGCATCATCAAGATTTTTGAACCAGATTGATGGAATATTATCTGCACCTGGAGTGGAGTTCTTTGTCTTACTAATTGCTCTTTTGAGCTCCCAAAATTCTATATTTCTATTCAAAAATTCATTTTCAGTGCTATAATCCAAAGGAAGAGGCTGTACTTCATGAGAATAACTTGAAAAATGGTTGGCGAATAAGTTGCTCTGCGTTATGGGGTTGGTTACATACCTATTATTATGAAATATGATCTCATGACTTTTAACATTGGGATTTGTATGACTTGATAATTTGTTCAGTATTTTGAAAAACATACGAGGGTTTCGGGAGATTTGACTGATACTGTCCCAGTAATTGTCTTTGGCTTTTTTTTTTTAAATGAAATTTGGCCGTGGTGGCCTAGTGGTAAGGTCTCGGCTTTGGGGCCGGAGGGCTCCAGGCTCGAAACCCGATTCCACTGAAGATCCGCCGTGTATGGGGCCTGTTGCACGTTAAATCATACGTAGTGGTCAAACGTCCTCCCGTTGGTGTGGCGTGGAAGTTTGGAGAGGGGGGTGCCAGCTCAGGTGTCGTCCTCGTCATCTGACCGAGGTTCAAAATTACGAGGTCCGTCCCAAAATAGCCCTCGTGTTGCTTCAAAACGGGACGTTAATATAACTAAACTAAACTAAACTAATTAAAATGAAATTTAAACTGACTTCTGTATTTCTTATATTTAATCCACTCTGTAGTCGCAATACTTCTTCTGGCTTTATTCCAGGCAAGTTTTTTCAGATGACTAAAATTATGACAAGCGGCGTTCCACCAAGGTGGATTATCTTTATCAACTAGAATTTTGTTTGTTGTATGGGCACTAATGGTTCGAGAAATTTGGTCTGTTATCAAATCAATACTAGGTTGGCTTGTTGTATTAAAAATGTCTATTGATATATTAATGATTGGTTTCCAGTTAATAGTTTTAATAGTATGGGTTGTGTTCTGAAATTTTGACCAGGAAATTACAATGGGGATATGATCGCTTTCAAAAGTAAAGTCAAACACGTAACAATCAATTTCATTATAAATCGAAGCCGAACACAAAGTGAGGTCAATGATCGATGAAGTATGAGGATTGGTAATATGAGTTGGAGCAGATGTATTAAGCAGGGAAAAATCTGAATCGTTCAGCCAAGCAACAAAATTTTCGCTGAGTGAGGACTGCGAACTTCCCCCCCAAAGAGGATGATGGAGGTTGAAATCTCCAAAAATAAAAGTCGGGATGCTAAGGGAGTCGAGGAAACGTTTAATGGAAGCAATGTTGAAACCATGCGGTGTATAAATGTTGATGATAATGAAGTTTAGATTTTTAGATTGGATCTCTACAGCCAAAACTTCCAGATTGGGGTCATTGTCGATGGAATAAATCACTCTACCAGATATATTTTTGGGAATACCAATGAGTAAACCGCCACCAGGTCGATTGCTTCGATGCGTTCGAAAAAAAATTTTATTAGGGTGAGAACAATAATTATCGTCTGCTTTAAGAAAGGTTTCCTGGAAAATCCAAAAGTTTGCTGTAGAAAAAGGAGGTTGGTGAAGCCAAATCTTTTTATTGCTCAGACTACGACAATTCCACTGCACGAATGACATGGAAAAAGGAAAAAACTGCTGTTAGCACACCTGAAAATGCAAAGATGAAAAAACAATGCAATTGAAAAAACGCACCAAGACTGTAACAAGAAAGGTAAAAGGAAGAAAAAACAAAAGCAGCCAAACCTGAGGACTGAAAAAAAAACACAGAGCATTAACTCAAAGACATCTTCTCAGCTTCGCTGGAGCCCCCAGCATCCCAAGTAGATAAAGTGCTAGAAATTTGATTAAATTTGCTCAAAAGTTTCTTCTTACGGGCTGGAGATAAACTCGGGTCAACGGATTGTTCGAGGAGTTTGAAAAAATTTTGCATCATGCAGTTCATCGATTTTTGCAGCATATCGGCAAATAGTTGCATTTGTTGTTCGAACCTGGCGTTTACTGCTTTTAGGAAATTCTCAAATTTGGCGTTGAGAGATTCTTCAATGTTGGGTACAGCTGGCAATGTTTTGACGGATTCCGCGTATTTAGCAGTTTTCTGCTGAAAGATACGCCTAGCTTCACCTATGGTTATGTGGTTGTGACTCTTTAGTTCTAAGATTTTCTGTTCCTGTATATAAACAGGACACGATCGAGATTTCGCATTATGAGATCCGCTGCAGTTGACACATTTTGGCGGTTGTTGGCAGGGGCCGGTGTGATCACCTCCACAACAGAAGCAAATATTGGTCTTATCACATGTGCGTGTTCCGTGCGTAAACACAAAGCACTTATTGCACTGTCGAGGCCTGTCTACAAACGGTTGGGTGCGCTGTCGGATAAACCAGAGTTTTATGGATTCTAGGACTGTAGTACCAAGAATGGTAATTAGGACTGGGGAAATGACTTTGTTGGAATTTAATTTCACAAAGCGCCTCAATTCTACAACTAAACAATCATTCTTATCTTGAATTTCATTTGCAAGTTCCTCTAAGGGGGTTGTAGTGGGTATGTCAGTGATCAAAAAGCGAGCACTTATATTCTCCCAAATTACGTCTGTGGAGACCTCTGTATCCATAAACTTTGTTAAGGACAGCAGCTGTACTGCACAGATCGGGTCTTTAGTCGTAAACTGTATTTTACCCTGACGGGTATGTCGCATATTGTCAATTGACTGATGACGATTGATTGATGTCTTAATAAAGTCTTGAACCAGAAAAGGGTTGGTTTGGGGCATCTTCTTTGTCTTATCGGCATTTGAAATGATGACGTTAATCTCCTCATATTGGCGATTTCCTAAACGCATAACCAGTTCATTAACGGATTTTCCACATTTCATGTAGATACTGTACGAATTATCAGCCATACTTGGATGTTGTATGGAGTCTAAATTGGATGCATCGTCTGTCGACACAACGGAAAACTCGGAGTACACCTTGCCTTTAAAAAGGGATCACAAAAAACAGATAAGTTTACCTGTTTACTCCAACAATAATAATATGAAAGGAGAAAAGACCAAAACTTCGGACCTAATCCAAAGCAGCTCAGGAAAAATCGTCGGCGAGCAAAACAGTCAACGTGCTGCTTCACGAACCAACTCTCCATGTTGCAGTAACCTGTTGTCACTCATGAAAGCTAACCTTAAAACACGTGTTCTGGCAATAGTTGATTTTTACACCACTAGGTGGCGCCACTAGAGCTATAGTGACTTTAAAACTCAAATAGATTATTTTTACTTCACTTTATGAAGTCTCTGGTGGTCTAGTGGTTAGAGCGACTGCATTTTATTTCTATGAACGCGGTTTCGATCCCCGGCTCGGAGGAGTTAGAAGTTTTGTCACCATCTTGCATCAAAATCGTCCAAGTAAGTTCAATTAAGAATTATATTAATTAAATAATTGAAATTAATAATTAAGCCTTGATTAATTAATATTCCTGATTGATAATACACATCAGCACATTTCAACTCGGACAGAAGGAGAAAAACAACTCAACTCAGTCGATGACGTCACTTACTTCCATGACTTAATTTTTACGGAGAAAACTTAATTTCATACGGTAGAAAGCCGTTGTGACTACGGATTTACCTCGTAACTTTTACGGGAAAAACTTGTTCCTGTATGGTAAAAAACCGTTGTGCCTACGGATTTACTTCGTAACTTTTACGGTTTTGCACAACCAACCCAGCTGCCGGTTTAAAACCGTAAATTTTACGGGATTTTTTTTACAGTGTATGGTATAAAACTTTCTGAGATGTCTTGTTTTAAAGCAACATTTATAATCCGAGCAACTAAAAGTTGTGAACTTTTTACTGCTTGATTACTGTTACTTAGGAAGCATTCAGGTTTTTAATTAGCTAATATATGGCGCAGCTATCTGATGTGAACTGGGATTATTGATGTCGAATAAATTAAACTGTCATCACAAGGGAAAAAAAGACGGATCAGTTCTTATATAAAATGCACCATATATTAAATGATATTTTTCAAGTATTTGTAGATACTGTATTTGAAGATAATAAAGAAAATGTATACAGTGAAACCTATGTATAACACTGTCTATAACGATAAACCTGCCTATAACAATATTTTCTTTGGTCCTCTTAGAATTCCTATTTACTTAATGTATTTTTAATCTGGCTACAACGATAATCACTTTTTAGATTCACCTATTTATAATGATAATTTTACCTCTTTGGAAAGCTGGTGCAATACAATCTCGATTTTTTTTTCTTGGAAAATGACACCACATGGTCAAGAATGTCAGATAACATGGGAATCGGGTGGAGAGAGACCAGAAGCCTCAGTCTTTTGTAGCAGTGAGATCTGGGAGGGTGCAGGCTAGTGATTAGAATGGGCACAGATGTGTATTGCTTTAACTCTTGCTGGGCATAAACCTGTTCATTCGCATTTAACAAATTGAACTGACCACTTGTTCCTTGAAATTCACTTTTGATGTGTTAACACCTTGAATCTAGGATGGCACAGCCTAAAACATTCACTAAAAAATATGGGATTTTTCAAGCAATGATAGCTAATTTTGAAATAATTTAAAAAAAAGTTAAGTATAAGCTTTTATTCAAAATGCACTTTAAATAAGAAAATACATTACACATTTTAATTTTGTCAAAATGAATTCAAAAATAAAAAATAATTTTCTGATTACAATAAAATGCACGATTTGAATAAAAGCATGGACACCTTATATAGCACTTTATATTTTGTGTATATTTCCTTAAACAAATGGAATTTACCTAGAAGGTAAAGGCGGCCACGCTTTTATTCGAACCATACATTTTATTGTAATCAGAGAAATTATTTGTTACGTTTGAGTTCATTTTGATGAAATTATAATGTGTAAATGTATTTTCTCATTTAAAGTGCATTTTGAATAAAAGCTTATACCTTAATTTTTTTTAAAATTTTATTTTCTACTTTTTAGTGACAGCTGACATGGAATATACATGGCGTGTTAGGCATAGTAAACCAAATTCAATTATTGAATTTTCCCATGTAAAACACATATTAAAATTATATGCATATGTATAATTACCTTTTTTAACCCTCTGAGTGGTTTGCTATTTTGATGTAATAGCTTTAATGTCTTAAAAATGTAATTTTAATGGAAATAATTGGAATTTTTTTGCGTTTAATCAAGTCTCTGATATCTTAAGAATATTTTAACCATGGTAGTTTAATTAATTATAGATAAAAACATGAATTATCTGCTTTTGAACTAAAAGTGAGAAACGGAAAAATACGTGCAAAACGCTTAGAGGGTTAAAATGATTTGATGCCATTAACTTTCTGAAGGATATATTACGTGATAACTTACAATTATTATCAACAATATAATAGAAAAAAAAGATTTGATTTACATAACTTTCTCCTTTTGCTTTGAGTGCGAAGTGTTTGGCACACACGAAGTAAAAAGAAAGTCTGGTTGTTGGCAAATTCTAATAAAAAGTAAACCCAAGACGCGTAGAAACACGAGCTATTACGTCATTCATCGGTGGAGCGCCGGAAGTATAGCGTATTTTCTGTTATCTTTGTTGTGTTGTTACAACCCTACGTAACGTGAGGTTACCATCTTCCAAACTTTATTGCCAAAATATAGAGTTAAAATTTTAATATCATTTTGTTAGGTTTAAAATAGGTATAGATTGCAAATTTTTTGCATAATATTGTATTGTCACTGGAAACCCACAACTATGCTAAATTTCAAAGCTGTAACTCGAATGGAAGTGGGCAAGAAATCGATCTCAAGATTTGAGGACACAACAGTCAAGTTGAATAAAAGCTTATAATAAAAAGAAAAGGTTTTGAAGACGCTTTGGGAAAAAAGTAAAATAGGTAACAAAAAAAAATTATCCAATGTATCGTAAATGATGATGCTCACAAAGGTTTCAAATAAAATTTTCATTTTGAAGTTCTTAAAAAGAGCTTAAATAGAAAATTTTATTTTAATTTATAAAATTGTATATTTTACATGTTTATAAAAAACAATTTTATATTAGTTATTTATTTGTAAGATGAATCAATAAGCATAATAAAATATGTTAGTATATAAATTCATGCACAAGAACATCGGAAACTCAAATCATCAAACTATCTATAATGATAATCTATCTATATCAATATACAGTGGTGTGCAAGAATTAAGAGTCGATTCAAAAAATGTGGGAAATTTGCAGTTAATATCAAAACTATGGTTTGAAATCAGTTGTGGAGAATCGAGTAACATACAATTGAGTATCTTGCACGTTTACACTAGATATTGTTACAAACATGGAAAGTCGCTTCCCAGCAATGCGAGTCTTATGGTTGGGAAGAGAGTTTTACAAGGTTAAGCATGCAGTGACCTCAGCGACTCTTATGGCAAGCATGACCTTGGCGACAAATTTGGCGATTTGGCGACAAATTTGGCGACCTTGGCGACAAATAGATGATTCCCGAAAATGCAACCCTTTTCTCGATATTTCTACTAGGAAAAAGAATACGCGAGAAAACACCATGTGACGTCACGGCCTATCGGAGAGAATATTTAAGGACGGCACCTAATTCAGAAGAGCGTCTTTGATCGACTGGTTACTTCACTTTGAAGCGAGAACGTCTTCGGAGTTCTATCCGCTGTGTGAGCTAATCAGTTGGTGAGCTGAGCTGTTATTGTCGTTACTAGTTATTTGCTGACTGTTTGTGCTGTTAGATATCAAAGTGCTGAACTGTCATTACCTGTGAATTGTTGTCTATTTACATTGGTAATCTGTGCAAGGACTATTGTATACCTGTGCTACGTGTTTTCCTGCATATTTGTAAATAAACCTTCATTCTCCATTATCCTGCGTGTTGGACTGTTTACACCATACACCCACGGTAAGATTTTGTGCAACAATATTCATTCATGAGGGCATTTAGAGGACCTGCCAGAAATTGATGACGAAAAGAGATTTTGGCTCACCCTTTTTCACAGAATGCTGATAATGATTTGCAAATTTTATCAATGGTTATGTTTAATATGCTTATTGCTTACACGCAATTTCGTAAAAATAGCATGGGTGTTCGGGAGGATATAGTTTCTTTAAAAAATCCCAAATTTTCCTGCATGTTTTTTGTTATAACATGTAGAGTTTTCATTTAAATTACACGAAACTTAGAGAACACTAGACAATATGTTATAGAAGTATTGGATTAAAATTTGAAGTAAATACGTTGAATATTAGAGGAAATATGAGTATTAGTACTAAATAATTTTTTTGCTGGGCATGTGCGAGACGTAGTATACTTTTTCTTTCATAACTTCAAAGCCAGATTTATAGAGCAGCTTATATAAAAATTCCAGTTGAATCCCTTTAAAATTCAGAAAGATGTCGACATTTAAGTGTGGTGAATTTAAATTTCTCTTTTAGAGAAGCTATATATTGAAGGATTTCCACAAATAGATACTTTCGAAACTTGAATTTACGAACAGTAACATTGAATTTTAGGAAAGTTGAATATCTTGAATACCCATGTACACTTATGAATTAAATACATTATTTAAATTGCATTTCATCAATAACCATTCAAAGACTCAAGTTTATAAACTATCAGTTTGTGCAAGAACCCTCACTACTTAGCATCTCTCAATGAAAACTCTGCATGTTATTAGCAAAAAACTTGCAGGAAAATTTGAGATTTTTTGAAGAAATTTTTATATCTTACCGACTATCCATGCTATTTTTATGAAATTGCATGCAAGAAATGAGCATATTAACATACCCATTATCAGCTTTCTGTGAAATGGGGTGAGCCAAAATCTTTTTTTGTCTTCATCAATTTCTGGCTGGTCCCCTAAATGCCCTTGTGACTGAATCTCCAGAGTAAAATGTGTACATTACTTGATTGTATGTTTCACGATTCTCCACAATTGATTTCGAACCATAGTTCTTGTATAAATTGCAGATATCTCGCATTTTATGAAACGGTCATTAATTTTTGCACACCAGTGTATTTTCTAGGTCCTTACAATATCGTTATAAACAGGTTTTACTGTACTACCTGTATAAAAAAATAAAACAGCATTACAATGAATTTATAAAGGCTAAATAGTTTTTAATTTGACTGCAAATCAATCCATCTGCTATATAATTCCTATTCTTTTGCTTCCTCTTGCTATTCTGTGTATTTTAAGGTTGCTTCAACAGCATTTTGTCCATCCTTATAAATAATTTTAACATTACTGATTTAACATGGCTGCTCTTCTATCTTGAATGTTGAAGCAACTATGTTTTTACTTTTAGTCGTTATAATAAAGAAATGTATTATCATAAACAGTTGTATCACCATGAAAAACGTAAATGAAATTGTAATTGTTTAAAATTCAAAAATATGCTCAAAACTTAATGAAAGATTAACAGTGACATTCACTACAATAGTGGTATAATCAGCTTATTGCCATCCGCAGCACTAATTGTACTGCCACCTGAGGTATGCCTACCTTTATGTCCTATAAAAAATATCAAATTAACAATGTCCGTACCAATGATAGTGAAGACTACTGAATGCATTTTCCAATTTCTGATTTTTAATTAATTCGAAAATGAGATTGGTTAAAATTGAATGTTGGATAATGAGATTCGATATTCTATCAGGCTATTTAGGCAAAATGTGTAGGAATGTTTTTGTTAATTTTATCTTAAGAAATTGTTTAGTCCAAATGTTGTTAATTTTTATCTGCTATTTTCGTGTTTCAAATCATTTTTATGTTCTCTGATGGTTTATATAAAAAAATCCTGCATTAGTTTGATTAATTTTATTTCTTAACATCGATAATTAAAATTTAAATTAATATTTAATTAAAATAATAACTAAAACAAATAATTAATTTTTTTTCATTTTCTTTGGAAATTTTCTAAAAGCATTCTGATGAATGAATATTATTCTTAAAATTCTAAAATTAAAAAATAAATTATACTTGTAGGAGATAACACTCATGAGAGTAAAAGAAATAATAAAAAAGGAATTGAGTTTTCCATTTAAAAAATTTGTCAGACCACAATAACTACAATATCCATTATTAAAAAAATATTAAGATGATGCATATTTATTTAATTTTAATATTATGTTTTAATTACAAAAAAATCTTCTGTCTCTCCTCACTCTTTGTAACATGGACAAATTATTTTGCTAATCAATATATATTAAGATATTTTTTTTAAATGTAAAACATTTACCAGTCAACCTTAGAGGGAACAATGGGATGTTCTTTAATTGCTATTTTTTTAAGAGTGTAGTCCCAGTAAAAAAAAGCATTGAAAAGTATTATTTTATTGATTGTTATTGTGATTTTAAATGCTAAGATATTAAATTTCCATTTTCATTACCATCACTCTTTTGTTTATAAATAACTTTTCTTCAATTCTGATTTTAATTATGACATTCTTGTTACTTTAGACAAAACCAGTATTACACCAGAAGTGGCCTGAAATTCCTGTTGATTGTCCCATGGAAATAGTATAATTAAGGTATTAAATTTAATTTTTTATTTCTTCTTTTTGTATTATTTTTATTTAACTGTTTGCAGCCTTTTATATGTAGATGTTTATAACTTAATTTACTTTCAAAAATTACTTTAATTGGAAACGAATAAGATTCGAGTCTCTTGTATGAAAATATTATTATTACTAACGATAATAATAAAAAGAGGAGGGAATTATTACATTCCCCCTTTTTTATTATTATTATCGTTTACTTAAAGGTTCAAGTTCATATTC
>BGPR01054972.1:0-10107 GCA_013235015.1 Araneus ventricosus
CATTTTCGAAATATATTACAGTTTCTTTAAAAACCTTTTGAAATATATTACAGTTTCGTCAAAAACCTTTTGAAATATATAACCACAGATTCAAACTAAATCGAAACTATCGTGATAAACATTGATTTGCGAAACACTTCCATGGACCAGGAAGCAAATAGATAGATCCACTAAAATGCATTACAGCCATATATCAACTTAAGTGCATTCAAGTCACAATTTTAATCATCTAAATTCAAATGCACCGGTTGATATTTTAATTGTTACCGAAACCAAAATCCTTCAGTCCCTAGGGACTGAGATGTCCAATTATTTAAACAACCGCTGGCCGGAAGTAAGAGGTCCACTGCTACCTACAGAGGTAGAGACACTAAGTTGCCTGAAGGTTCACTTCCGTCCATCGGGCAATCCAGGCATCTGGAGGTGAAAGTCCATTACCGAATGATGATTCATAAGCAGCGGAAGCCATTAAAATGAGGAGCCGTTTTAATAAAGGATGGATAGTTGTTTTAAAGTTATATCGGACTTGTTAAACTTTGAATGGAACTCATGAATTTGGCTGTCAGCGGATGTTAAAAGAAAATGCGTCCAGTTTCGTGACTTCTTCATTATGTACATGAAATATAGTCACTAAATAATAGGAGTTGATGAATTTGGTGGATACTACACCACAGCGCTTTAAGGACTATTTAATCTTCCAGCGGGCGCGCATGCGCATATTTTACGACAAACGGGATTTTTCATACCCTGTTTTCTTATTCGGAGTCAACACTGTCTTAAAGTCATTGCTATTCCTTCATGCGACTCCTCTCTTCAGGATTAAATGGATTTATTTATCCGAGTTTCAAGGTGTTTTTATACTGTTTTATTCTTCTCTCGTAAAGTTTATGCAGCGCGCCCGCTCGTGTAACTTGATAATTTTTTCACGTCTTAACGTTTCAGTTTGATAATTATAAAACCAGTGCGGATTAGGGCGATTTAATATTTAATTTCACATTATCAAAGATATTTAATATGTAATAAGTCTGCCAATAATCCACAAGCCGAAGAGTTTTTCTTGAAAAACTTAGCCCTCAGTCTTATGAAAAAACACCACACTACTCCAGCCCAAAAAATCTGATCTTCACCACATGTACCTTAACATGTGTTTAAATTATATATCACAACCTAAAAAAGCAAGTGAACAGCGACCAGAATTGAGAAGAAGAGTTTGTGGTTTTTGTTTGGAAGAAGGAAAACGATCATCAAAATCCATGAAACGCAGTAGGTGCAATATATAGTGTCACTCTCTGGAAAAAGTTCAATGTTTTATATGCAAGTATAAAAATTAGAAACTAAGAAGAAATTCTTTGTTGTACAATCTTAGATTGTATTATAATTTTTTTATTATATATTGTTTAATACCTTTTTTAGAAAATAAGAATATTAAATCTCATTACTTTCAGTATAATTTTAGATTTTGCAAATAATATTACGATTAATTTTCACTCTTGATGAAAAGATTTGCTTTTCTGACGTGTCTCTTAATAGTATTACGAAATAATTTGCAGCTACCATAATAAAAATGAAGGAAATTATTGTGTCGTAAAAATTACGACACGCGCCCGCTCGTGTGAAATTCGCGTGTCGCCCGCTGGAAGGTTAATAAAGAAAATAGCATGAGGCTTACATGAGTTGACAGATGTTCCAGAATATCTGTTTTACTTTATGTTTAGTACTATACATTATATTAGCAATACGCGTACGGCATTGGCCGTGGAATCAGGACTTCAACATAATGGGAAAAAAACGCCCACAATGACATGAAAAAGTTCTGAAAACAAAACAAAAGATACACATTATTGATTTTCCAGCTTATTTTTCTTCACGCTAATGACATTTCGACTGTAGAAAAACAGTACAGAGTACGTTAATCCGAAACAATATTAAAAAATTCCAACGTGAAAATGATTATTAGACAGCAAGTAAAATATTCGAGACATAAACACGTTAAGACACTGCCGAAAATAATAATCGAAGTCATTAAATTGAAGGTTATGACGTTATCTACGCTCTGCAACCTCTCTGAAATTGCCAGCAAACGTTCCGGAGAAGTGTCGAGGTAGAAAGCTCGGTACAGAAAAATGTCTTTGAACTGACAAGGAAGATAATTGAAAAAAACCCGGGAAAATATATTTTAACCGATCTTGTTTTAAATCCGACAGAACCGTTCCAGTTATAAGCTGAAAAAAATTGAAAATAATAGTGTTATTAGAACGTCGGATGCAGCAAATTTAAAAACAAAAATAAAATTTCGATGGCAAAACTGACTATATTTAAAAAATTCTCAAAATTCAGTAAATTACGTTTGAAGCTCAAAACAAACTTCATTAGAACGAAAATTGTTTGTTCTATCCGATGGTGCATTGATTGTTTTCTTAGCGATCATTAGAAAAGATACTACAGCCGTAAACGTGCCAAAAATGACCCAAAACAAGACAAAACACTAAATAAAAAATTTTCTAGATTAAATTTTAAAATTCCAGCTTCGAGGTCCATTGAGTCACTATTACGAATACCTGTGTTCCAAATTTCATGGCTGTAAGTGTGATAGATTCGTCTCGACATCGCGCGCACACACACAAACATTGCCTTTTACAAGTATAGATTTTTAACCCTCCGTAAGTCGCAATCATTGGTTAGTCTCGAAATTACGGTATGGTTTTATCGCTAAGTTCATCAACTGTTCAAAAGATAGCTATTTTGAATGGCGACAGAAATTTTCTCTTGAGAAACATTCAATTTTAATTTCGTATCATCACAGTTGAAATTTTATGGATTGCCACATTTGGCGAGATATCGCTGGAAAAAATTATACCCAATCGTAGTGCGCATGTATTATACATTGCAACTAACGGAGGGTTAATACGCATTAAAAATTCTTTAATTTCATCGCCCAATATTTCAAAGAATCTCCATAAAATGACAAAATTATTGCCGTAAGAAAGCTTTGTAAATGAACGATTCTTCCAATGCTTAACAAATATATAACAACTATAAAACTTTTAAGCAATACTTAGTACATGATTTTTAAATAAACACTTCAAAAAGTATTTAAAAATATTTTTTATTTTACTGTACCAACAATGACGATTATGGATTCGAAATCATAAGTGCCCGACAGCACACAAAATTAAGGAACAGCTCATTGTCTGTAAATAAAACTGATTGAAAAAAATCAATTTCTTAGAAATGAAATTTGAACTGAAAATAAAACTGCCTCAAAAATTCTTCAAGTTAAAAGCTTCTTAAACAAAAATTCAATCTGTCTAATGTACCTATTAAAATAATTTCCAAAATGCGATTCCCTACGTATTCCGTATTTAGTTCAAAATAAATAACCAAAAAACAACAATCCTACCAAGTTATTTTCAGTATTCAATTTCTTTACACAAGAACACAAATGTTTATCTAAATATAAAATATCTAGAAAAGAAATCCAGTTATAAATTTACATCGAATTTCATTTCTCCAATCTTAACAAAGAATTCCTGTAATGAATCATAGTACTTAAAAAAACCGAGATTTAAACGGCTACTTTGCAATTAGTTTTTCCCCCTATTGTATAAAAAATATACATTCCATTTCTTTCTCAATTATCTTAAATTATTGATTTGAAAAAAAATGAAACAAATCAGATTCAGTCACGCTTTAATTCATACTTTGCACGCAAGATAAGAAGAAAAAGAACGCATTTCAATGTTTTTAAAATAGCTTGAACAACATTTCACAAGTATCTACTCAGACATTTATGGAATGGAAAAATCCGATAGAGAAAACATAAATTTTAACACAAATCTGTATGAACAAAAACAAAATTTTAACCATTGCATTTTTGGTAAAATTGAAGCAAAAATAAGCACAATTTTTACTCCGAGGAAAGAAACTCTAAAAAGATAAAAGCTTTTTCGCTTTGAGGGGAAAAAAGAATCTTTTTAAAATATAATTATCTTTTCCGCCGTAAACAGCAGATAGAACAACGAAATGAGAAAAAAAATAAACCATTCAACAGAAATAACGTTGCGAGTAATTGCCAAGCGCTTTCGAGTTGTAACGATAATGTTATCAACTAGAGGGCGGGCCAATCGAAATTTTAATTAATTAGAGACAGCAGAAGAGCGAACTCGTAGACCTGAGATTTAGCTTCAAGGGTGGCAACAGAGATTTATGCCAATAAAATGCGTCCCAACAATACTTCCAGAGATATGGAATTCAACGTTATTAAAACTAGAAAAAATTTTTTAATACTCTTATGAGATATTTTTGTTTAGAGTTTAGATATTCTTCCTTCAGAGTACAAAATATATAAATATCGTCTGATTTTGTTTCCTATATCTGACAAGTCATGTTAATTATACTGTCTTTAAGTTTTTATAAGTTGTTAAGGAAAAATGCAACATTTTTTTCCCAGACAAATGTTTTAAATTATTTAATGTTAGACGGAAAAAATCCATGTGGGATTTGATTCAAGAAGTTTCTTACCATTTAGAATTAGTTCTTGGAAAAACTGCAACACAGCAGCAAAATAAACGCATTTGTATTTGTTATAAATAATATACTCACGGCCCATTTCAAATAGGAAATACTATAAAACTTTTTTTGAATTATTGGCAGTTGAAAACTTACTAATGGTGTCAAAAATTCAGATGACCTAAACATTTATTTTAACGTAGGACTACGTTCCTCCCAATTTTACTTTGATATTACTTAGTTTTTTATAACGAAATGAACTTAATTTTTAAAAAACATACTTTCACATCTTTATTATAATCATGCTTTGTGGTACAGTATGCATAATGTTTATTTTTAATCAAAAATAATATTATATATATATATATATATATATATATCTATAAAATTTTCTTTATTTCAGAATTGGCACGATTTCAAGTCAGAATGTCCTGGTATTGCTTGCTTTAAGACTGCGTCCAGCGAAGGGAATAAATCACGGCTGTTTTTTTCCCGCCAGATGGCGTAGCCAGGGCGAAACGGCGTGGTTCTTCACTGTCGCCATTCGAGAAAAATTCTCTGATTCCATCAAGAAATAAATTAATTTAAAATAGGTGAAATAAAATATTGTAAATGTTCTTGTTTTAAATCATAGAAAAATAATTTATTTACTACCAAAAAAAATTTGAAAATTATTTCTTTATTAGAACATCGGATGCAAGAGTTTTAAGAATACTGGATTTTTTTTTTGTAAAGTGACTATTTTTTAAAAAAATCCTAAAGTTCAGTAAATTAAGTTAGATGTTCGAAACAAACTTCATTCCAACGGAAATCGTTTTCTCTTTTTGATGGTGTATCTATTTTTTTCGTATAATTATCCGAAATCATGCTATTGAGAAATTAGCGCGAAAAATCATCCAAAACAACGCAAAACATTAAATAAAAAATTTTCTAGATTGAATTTTAAAATTCCGGCTTCGAGGTGCATTCAGTCACCATTACGACTACCTGTGTGCCAAATTTCATGGCTGTAAGTGCGATAGAGTCGTCTGGACATCGCAGACACACACACACAAACATTGCCTTTTATAAGTATAGATAACTAAAAGAAAGTTCAATCTTAATTTATATTTTTATTACAACAGATAAGAAAACAAAGTCTTTGTAAATGCAAATTATCGCCTGAAAAATCGAGGTACATTTCCCTTTGTTTCAAAAGCATTTTTAACCCGAAAAAAATCAGTAATATTTTTTTAAACATTGATACATCATTTTAATAAATCATAATACTTAAATACAGTGCCTAAAGATATTACTTAACAATTAAAAATTTTCCAATTCGCACAATTTACAAATATTACTTTGTACTTATATTTTTTTAAATAACAGATCCGAGAAAAAAATAAAACACAAGAAAATCAGAAGATTCATTCAGAATCAATTCATATTTATCATGCCAGATAACAACACACGCGTAATAAAAAATTGCTTAATGTATTATGAAATAGCACAAACAAAATTTCAAAAAAATATATTCAAAAGTTTTTTTGAACGGAAAAATATGATAAATAAACACAGATATTTTTAAATGAGTTTGCATGAACAAAAACTTTTTTCTAACCTTATGCTTTCGGCATAATAATAGTAGAATAAAATGCACTTTTAACTTCCAGGAAAGAACAACAAAAGTAAAAAGTTCTGTCGCTTAGAGGGAAAAAAGATTCTATCTTAATATAATTATCTTTTCCCGCCATTAACAGCAAATAGAACAACAAAACACGAAAAAAATATCATACAGAAATCTTGTTGCAAGTAATTACGAGTTTTTCGTGTTGTAATGATAATACTTTCAGCTAGAGGGCGGGCCACTCGTCATTTTAATTAATTAGAAAGCAAAAGACGGAAGAAGCGGAACTCATATTAAGTTCGATGGAAATGGCAACGGCAATCTGTGCCTATAAAATGCGTTCCATAATATTTGCAGCAACGTGGGATAGAAAGTTATTAAAACGACAAGAATGTTTATTTTTTTAACCCATATGAATGTTTTTGTTCAGCGTTTTTCCTTTATGGCACAGATTACGAAGATATTATTTAGTTTTTTTTGCATGAGCAAATGCAAGTTAATTACGAGCTGAAACGTGTCCATGTGTTTAAAAATAACCGGAATAAAAGAAATATTGCAAATATTTAAAAATAGTTTTATATTTAGTTTTATATAAATATATTTTCCCGCTTTTAATGAAATTTTCATTGACTACTCTTTCGTTTTGGATCATAGAATACGAATATCGATATCTTCTGCAGTAGCTGTTACAAGATTAATTTCAAAATGAAAATTTTAACAGAAGCAGTTTCAAAAAAAAGTAAAAGAAAATAAATTTAATTAAAAAAATTTTTAAAAAACACACTTTAGTCAGCATACTAAATGATTAAAATTTTTCAAAATATTTTTTTCTACTTGATATCTATTAGCTATTACTACTATTATTTATTACTATTATTATATTACTACTATTATTTAGTGCTATTATTATATTACTACTATTATTTATTACTATTATTATATTACTACTATCTTGATATCTATTATGTCTCAAACTGACCAGGTGGCGCCACTGGTTCAGAATCAAAATTTAACCTAAATGATGATTAACTGCTAGTTGAGGTCTGTAAAATATTAAAATAGTTTATTGTCATCAAGAATACACCAGTGTACAAAATTTCAGCCCTCTAGCAAATCAGTAAGTGAAAAAACAATCACAAAATTCCATGTTTACAAATATGAAATGTAGGAACTGTGAATGGTAGAAACTTTGAGAAGTTATTGTGAATCCGGACTTATGCATGTACTGCCCAAGTGTATAAAATCTCCAAACTAAGAGTTTTCTCTTTCCGAAATTGTATGAAAAATCTGGAGTTTTCTTTTATTTTTTGAGAATGCTTTTGTGTGCACCTCTTGTTTTCAGCCAATGCTGAATGTAATTGACCTACAACTTGTAACTGAAATAACTCGAGTCGTTGCAGATAGCATTACAAACATTTTTTGTTTGTAAAGAACGTTGAAAAGGATTTTAGTGCAGAATGCTTTCAAAGTGAGAACTGTCAGAAGTGATACAATAGCGCAACCTAGCCACAAAGTTGTCAGTTACAAGTTCAAAAGAGTTTTTTAATGCTTGCAAATGAGTCAATTATGGATCTTTTGAGGTTAATAAGGTCTGTCGGTTTCTTCATGTATACCAAATCTTTCATATGACCCCAAAAAAAGAAATCACATGGATTCAGATCTGGTAAATAAGGTGGCACCAGGATTGCTCTAGACGGCTTAGGTCGGTTTCTGAGTGTTGCAAACCACTTCCGTATCAATAGCGTGACATTTTCGCCACATAAATACCAATTTTTAACAATAAATATACGATCTTCGGTTGAATATGACACTTTGGGAGACAATTTCAAAATGGCGTGGAACTGATACGAAACAAATTCCTTTTACGCCCTCTGCCACTGCATGCATTCGTGGCGCCATCTAGCGAAACTCTGAGAAGTTATTTCAGTTAAAAGTTGTAGGTTAATTAAAAGTCACCCCATGCATGTTACATACTTCTTATAAATATCTTTTTTTTCGTTTTATTATATGTTTTTTTATAATATTTTATTTATTTCTATTATTTTTTATGTTATTAAGCATGTTTCTTTATTCATTATATATTTACGTTTATTTTTACGTATGTATCTTTCACCCAAACTGGGTGTAGTTTGTATTTTCTGAAATTTTCTCCCGCCTCCAGGAAGCCTCGTGTCAAGCTTTAAACCCTTTGAGTAAGCTGGGCCAGAGTGGGAAATAAAGAAAAAGACCAACAGTTTTTTCCGCTATTGGCTCGTCATTTTAGGGTCTTTGTGTATCCTCTAGCTCATTTGGTCAGCGTTTCTGGTCATTCTGGGTTGTTTTGGTACTTACTACTTCCACAAACAGTCTATACGTTGAATTTTAAAACACCCAGTACAGCACTATTTAACCAACAGTTTCATTCCTTGATATTATAGAATGCATTGGATAAAGTAGTCCTATTATAGTATCATTGTGGCAGACAATCAGTATGTAAATTCCTATGGATGATATAACAGCTTGGACAAAAACATGATCAAACACCTAATACATTATACAGGGTGTCCGAGAGTTGTTGGACACATAGCAAAATTATACAAACACTATAGAAACAAAATGTCTTTGCTAACTTATTATAGCCCGACAAAAGTTAATAAATGTCGATGAGAGATCCTTTGGTTGCGTGTAGTATAGTCAAGCGATACTCGATTTCCAGCCATGTATTTACAAGCATCCGAGGAGCTCTAGAGTGAAGAGCAGCTGTGATACGATGCTTCAGTTCATGCAAGTTAGCGTAAGGCATCTGATACACAGTCTTTCACATAATCCGACATGAAACCAGCGGGAGTGGCCTCCCCGAAACTTTCTCGCAAACGACCAGTAATGTGGGGTGGGTAAACACCCAGTGGGTAGGTAAATATTCTTGGGGTATTTATCCAAGGTCTGGTTATTTTGAGAAAAAAATTATAAATGGCGATTTACAATGAAACATAAGAAATTCATGAATTCCCAAAAACTTAATATTTTGCAAAAAAATTGTGTATGTTCCCAATTTTTACGCGCGCTGTCATAATTTCCGAAGCGCGTGTTTGCGGCTGGCTACAATTTACTTCGTAGACCAACAAGGTCAAACGCCAACCATACTAACTTGAGTAAAATAAGCGAAACGCTCGACAAGACACAGTCGCAATGTGCATTTTGAACCAAATATGAAATTTGAACACCTGTTTGACGGATTCGGCCCAAAATTTTATACGGACCTACAATCATGACGATAAAACTATGTACGAAATTTTATCCATCTAGCCATTCAAGTTTTTGAGTTATAGTGTTCGCATGACCATGAACATACTGACAGACTTCCCGCGGACGGATTTTGTCCAGAATTTGATAGAAACCTACAAAGTATGTTTACAGCCCACATACCAAATTTCATCCCCGTAGCTCTAATGGTTTTCGAGTTATCGTGTTCACAGACAGACAGACATGATTCTAAAATTGTGTTTTTCGGACTCAGGGAGGTCTAAAACGTGGAGATTCGTCAAAATCTCGAGTTCGAATTTTTTGACGATTACAATAATTTCTCTTCGTTATACTTCGTATACGAGAAAGTAAAAATCCGAAGGAGTTAAATCTGGAGATCGGATGACATGACTACTGGTTGAAATTTTCTTATACAGTTCGCATCAGGCCACATCTAGCTCCATCTATCGGATAATGGGAAGAAACAATGCTGTGAAACAAAACTTTAGGAGCCGTATTAGCAATACGAGACATCGGAACAACGTTATTGTTCCTAGTTTTTTTTTTGAAAAATTTTGCAATACTCTCAATAATTCTCGGATAATCCACTAAAATGTATTCATCTGACATCCCAGACATAATTTTAGTCATTCAAATCCAAATATTACAGTTCATATTCCAACTTAACCAAAATCGAAACCAGTTGGATTCGGATGTCCAATTATTTAAACAACCACCGTGCAGAAATAAAGAGTCCTGCTGCCATCTGC
>BGPR01054973.1:0-10107 GCA_013235015.1 Araneus ventricosus
GGATTTTCCTCTTTTCCAGCAGTATTTAACCCTCTCACACCGAGCAAGGCTGTCTAAAAATTCCCCCTTAACAGCGACGAAGGCCTATCTGAAGCGGTTGGCTTCTTCTGAGGGGAGGTGAGGTTCTGAGTCGCTTCGGAGATAAGCGCGGTAGGGGTCACAACCCATTTCAACCACAGAAAATTTATAGAAGAGGGAGAGGTGGTGGGATAAATGACCACCCAGGTTGGGAGAGACCAATTCATGCCGTATCCTCCCAAAAAGGGCTGGTTTTAAAGGGGCTAAAATAAAAAAGTCGCCTCGGGATTAAAGAGTTAAAGTGCAGGCGCGTCGTCATCTTTCCTTTTCCTGTTTCGGAGACTGCTCACGCACGTCACTTCGATTCCTGGTCATGGTTCCTCTTTATAATGGAAAAATCACCGTGAAAATGAAATTTTCGGTTTAACTAACGAACCGCAATAAAAGAGCTGATTTTATGAAAATTCGTCGCCTTTATTTCCTAAAATTCTTACATATATATGTATTTCGCAGGTATTAGCCGCATATAATGACTCATGACAGAGAACAAAATGAATCCCATCCCGAGACAAGCCATCAGCAGAAGGATCTCATGGACCTGGTGAAGGGAAACGGGCCTTGGCAATGGATGGTTTGTGCAGTGGTCCTCGCAATCAACTTTCCAGATGGAGCCAATAACATGTCGATGGCATTCATGGCGCCGAATGTGGAACACTGGTGTGCACGACCGCCTGAATATAACATGAGCTTACAAAAATGGAAAGAAACTGCTTTGACACCCAGTGATATGCAGTGTTCCAGGTAGTATCATTACCTTGTTGATTCTTTTGATTAGAATGTAGAGTTAATCTCAGAATAGAGCAAACACCAAACCTTTGTATCTCGAATCATTCGATTCTGAACACTGGAACAATCGGCATTCAATCGCCCTCCCTATTTCTGCCGTAATCCATGAAAATCCAAAACTATAGAAAGTATTTTCTTAAATACCCCATAAAAAGATATTTGAGGGGTATTTAAGAAACACTTTATATAGTTTAAATTCATTTAATACTAGCCGCCTTCGGCAACCTTATTGTTCGATGGGAATATGATTCCAATTGAATCTTGCATCATTTTATATTCATGGTTCTTTTGACAACTTAATTTTAAACTTTATAATGTGGTAGATATTTAACCTATGTTCTTTTAGTGGCCTTGCACCTGTTCTGTTCATTGTCTGCATAAATGTCCCTAATGGAGTCAAATAACTGACCATGTCATGTAACATCTAACTGCATGTTGTCGGTGCCACCTTCAATTTCTTATTCCTCTAATATGCATTCAATTTCAACATTAAAATGGCGCAGCACATTTTATGACCAGTGGCGTGTTATCTGGATTAAAACAAGCTGAAAAGATTGAAAACATAGGAACCATAATCATTCAGCTTACTGGATATATTTCTTAATATGCGTAATATCTCAGAGAGCTTGGTTTACAGATTCCACAAAACTTTTGATGAAATAAAATATGAAATCAAAATGCATTATTATATTACCTCAGCTTTCAACAATGAAAGAGAAACAAGCAATTAAATATTTGTTTAAAAAATGAAAACGGTATGAATTACATTGGAACAATGAAAAGTTGTAAATTATTCCTAAAAATATTTTTTTAAATTTATTAAAATTGGATGAAAAATTGTCCGGCAGCTTAATTTATGTCGTTGAAAAGGTAATTTTTGCACTTTCAGATGGTGTAAAAATAATGTTTGTGCTGTAATATGTTCAGAAGTTATCAAGGGAAAACTCCAAAATTTCGCTTAATTTTTAATTAATTAAAATTCTAATTAAAATTTCAAAAAAGGGCTCCGAGTTGCATATTTCCACCTTCCAATGTATGTTTGAGCCAAATTTCGTAGCTCTAGGTCCAGCGGTATGCTTTGTAGAACGCCAACACACAAACACCTTCTCCTTTATTATTAGTAGAAATTTAAGTAAATAAACAACAAAAATAATGTTCCTATACAAAATACTTTAATAATTTCAAGTTCCTTTTTTATCCGCACAAGGATAAAGTAGTTGAAACATTTCCTGTAAACAGATTTCATTTTATGAGTACATTATTCTATCAATAATCCGACATATAACGTTCGTTTCAAAAACCTGAGACTATCACTTCTGCGACTACTTTACAACCGAAAGAGATGGTATGCAATGAGTAAGATGGGTGTTTTACCGGAGTCAATAAATGAAAATATAATGATTATATATATTGCTAAGTAAAATGTAAATCTCTGTCTCTCCATTTTTTACTTCACCCCTATTTTGGTGAAATCAACTCCGCCTGGCACATGCGCAAACGCGCCGAGTATTCCGCATGTATACCGCGAGAATGATCAGTATCAGATTAGAAGACGGTCGGATTAACGAAAGCGCAGGACTAGTGGAGGTTCATTTAGAAAACACACATTTTAATAGAACAACATAGGTTTATTGCACAGTATATACAAATTTGTACGGGAAATTATGCTATATATAAAATATATATTATAAAATGTAATTCAGTATAGTAACAGCATCCTATTGTTTACGTCGCCTGAATTACGCCAGGTCAATGACATCGGTATGCAGTGACTTTTTTTCCCCTTTAACACTCCCCACTCGCTCTTCTGGAAACGCCGGAGAAACCGGAATCGAAGTGCCGGACTATAGAGAGTCCACTGTATACTTTTCAAAAACGTATTTTTTTTACAAGTGCTTGATAGAGATCGAATTAGCTTTAGTTTCGTTCCAATTACCAATTTGGCATGTATTGAGAGATGTGTGAATTGGAATGTATTGTACAGTATAAAAATATAAGCATTATAATATTATTTTATAATCTATTTATATATCATTACGAGTCTAGCAATCCTTGGCATTCCATTTTTCCCTCCCCATCATTGCTACGGCTACAACAGAAGTTATTTCATATTCATTTATTGCCATTATCCGAAGTACCATTGTTTTCTTTTTCGTGTTTGTGTTCCTGATCGGTAAAACACCACATTGTTATATAACCTTTTAAACTTAATTAAACATTTTTGTTCGATTCAGGGTCTTTCGTTGATTTTCGCTCTCTCTCTCTCCCGTGTCGTCCGACCCTTCAGCCAGCAGCTCTTTTTTTGTGTGTGCCCATACCTGTAGCGCAATGATGGTAAGTGGCGACCGGGTCATAATGATTTAGAAATGTTAATGACGTCTGCGTCATGGTATTAATTTTTTGCCCTCTCATCATTTTTGGTTTTAACCAGCGGGAGTGACCTCCCCTAAACTTTCTCGAATATTCATTTCTTAAAAACTCTCGTACAGCATGTCAATTCCTCGAACCCTCCATCTGATAAAAATTTCGAATCTGCTCTATTCCCAGAACGCAACAAGTTTCTCCAGGACACGTGAAAACAACAAAACAAACGGAAATAAAATAATCCGAACAGGATCAGAATTCCCCAAAAGGGAGAAAAAGGAACCAAAAGGGAAGAAAAAAGCGCCAAGTAGGAGTTGCCTTTCGCCATGAAACCGCTGAATATCATGCACAGAGATTGCTTCCAATACGCATGGGCGTGGAGTTTACGGATTTGTTTCAAAAGTAAAAAAAATGAATATGCAATTTGAACACCTCTTTTTTAACCGATTGAGGTGAAAATTGGGCACAGATTTATAATTAATGTTAGCATCCGTGATACCAAGTTTCATTTATCTAAGTCAAAGAGCTTATGAGAAATAATTTTTACGAGTATGCGATTATACAGACCGACAGACAGTCAACCTTTTGACGGATTTAGCCCAAAATTTTATACGGACCTACATTCCTGATGATAGAACTGTGTACCAAATTTTATCTATCTAGTTATTCAAGTTTGTGAGTTACTGCGTTCACATTAACACGGACATACAGACAGACTTCCAGTGGACGGATTTTGTCCAAAATTTGATAGAAATCTACAAATTATGTGTCAAGACCGCATACCAAATTTCATCCCTGTATATTTAATAGTTTTTGAGTTATCGTGTTCAGACACACGGACGGACATAATTCCAAAATTGTGTTTTTCGAACTCAGAGAGGTCTAAAACATGGAGATTCATCAAAATCTGGAGTTCGAATTTTTGACGATTACAATACTTTCTCTTTGTAAACGAGAAAGTAAAAAGTGATATAAGCGCATTAACGTTTTGTTTCCTTGTCTCCCCTAACACTGGCGTACGGGCTTTCTATACCCCTTGGCTCCTGGTTGTTACGCCATTGCTCCATACTTTGAACCACATGGCAAGTGTCTAGCACCCTAGGGATTCTAGTTTTCCCTCATCATCATTGTTACCACGAATACGGTAGTTCCTTCATTGTTTTTATGGCCATGACCCAAAGTGCCATACTGTTCTTTTTCATGTTTGTGTGGCTGACCGAAAAAAACATCGCATAGTGTTCCTTTTTTTCTCCCTAGGTCCTCACCATGCTATAGGAACCCGACTAAATCATCTTGAACGACTACACACTTATTAGGATCATTTAAAATTTGTGAAAATTAAACAAATAATCTCATAGAGATAGTAATTAACTTACGTCATTGGATTAGTGTGCAACCATATTAAAAAGGGCGTAAGTCACGAAATGAAATCGAAAGCGAAAAGTCTGCCTTTGAGTTAATGTCCAAAAAAGCAACATTTTCTTATCATGCAACATACTAACAGTGGCAAAAACACGTGAATGAAGGATTTGGTGAAACAATAAATTGGTTTGAATTTAATTTTAAGACAATAGAAAGCACTGTTACAAATTGCGTTTGAAATGTTTATTCAAATTAGAGAAAAAATGTACTGCAATCACATTAGTATCAATAAATGATAATTAATTGCTCTTTAAGATGGTGTAAAAATAATTTTCGTGCGATAAATACTTTAGAAGTTTTTGGCGAAAAACTCCGTAAATTAGGTGAATGTTCATTATTTAATTATATATCTTAAGAATTAACTAATTTTGAAACTTGAAAATAGAGCACAGTTGACCTAGAAATGTACCAAAGAATGTCATGGGAAAATTTCATGTCCCTACCTTTCATTCTTTTGACCGACAGACAGATACATGCATTTTCTGCTATATATTACAGATATTAATTCATCATATTGACGGATTTTGACCCATATAGGTATCTCATATGTATTATTCCAGAATTAATGTAGTCAATATCTAATATAAATATCTAATATATAGCATGTGTAATCATCCTTTTATTTTATAAGATGTCAACCTAAATCTTGAACCAAACACACTAAGAGTGTTATATACCTACAATATATCGGCATGTGTAATCAACCTTTCATTTTATAAAAAGTCAACCTAAATCTCGAGTGTTTATAAATTTCATCAAGATATCTGAAATCCGCTGCAATGACGGGTTCGGTTTTTCTTGTGTTAATCAGTTGAGTGGACATGAAGGGGAAGAAGTAGAAACATCCAACGAAGGCTCCGAAACTGATAACGATCCTCGGGTTTTTTTTTTTTTTTTTTTTTTCAAGCGATCTTTGACTGGGTTGATAGATGTTGAACATAAACACTGAT
This sequence comes from Araneus ventricosus, assembly GCA_013235015.1. Lineage (NCBI taxonomy): Eukaryota > Metazoa > Arthropoda > Arachnida > Araneae > Araneidae > Araneus > Araneus ventricosus. Next base: position 5,601 of record BGPR01054973.1, read on the forward strand.
AAACGAGAAAATAAAAGACGGGAATACTGTTACGAAAATAATAATGAATAAAAAAGCCAATGCATAGCATTAGGCTATGCGCATACATGCAATTATTAATCGGGCAACAGTTTAGTTGCATGTTAAAAGACCATGGGCTCAAGTTAGAGTGCGCATACATGCAACTTTATAGATCGGCAACTAAACAGTCGTAAAACCACAGCGATCGTCTTTTGATTAAAGAATCGCACAACTATCGTAAAGTACATGGGTTTCTACTGGAGAGCGCATACATTCAACTAAACAGTTGCTCTGCTCTGTTCATTCAAGGGGTGAAGGTCACAAAGCGAGCTCAGAAATTGGCGCGTTAACTAGACGGGGCGTTTTAAAGAAGCGCGTGCGCTATTCTTAAAATAATTTAGCTCTAAAAATGGCTGAGATTATTAGGATTGATATGGAATTATTGATTGAGTGTATAGAAAGAAGGCGTGCGCTATATTTATTATCAGTTATTACTTTTAAAATAAATAATAAATTTGCATACTTTTAATGATTGTTACTCCATTTTTATTAATAATGCATGTGTTTTATTACATAATTTTAATTAGCTCAATTGGTATTTTCTTAATGGATATTTCAGATGCTTTGAAATCAGTAGTTTTAATTTTATCCTTTATATTATTTATCTCTCTTTGTCAACATCCCTTTTTCTTAACTAAGCGATGAATCAGATATCATTGAATATGACTTTTTAAAAGACTTCAATGAAAACGTAGTCATTTTACGTTTCAAAATTTGAGTGAAAAAAAATTTTGAGTCACAAGAGAAGCTGTCACTTGGGCAAACTTAATCTAACTCATGTGACCTGTGCTATAAAAATTGAAAACTATGAAACATTTTTTTTAACATTTGTTAAATATGAAACATTTATTTACTCAATATACTTCAATAATAGACAAAATATTTTAATTATAGTGATGTGCGCTTTTTGGAATGAGCTAGTGATATTTAGAATCGTGTCGCATTCTATGTTTTTCGTATTCATTGTGTACTAGCCATCTTCGGCGACTAGCTTGCTCACCGGGAATATAATTTCAATGGAATCTCTTATGCATAATTTAATATACATGGTTCCCTTAACAATTTCAAATTGTGATAGACATTTAATCCATGTTCTTTCAGTAGATTTACACCTGTTCTGTTCATTGTCTGCATGTCCCTAATAGAGTCAAGTGACTGGTTGTGTCATGCAACATCAAACTGCACATTGTTGGCATCAACTTCACTCTTATTCCTCTTGCAAAATATATATTAGATTTTAACTTTAAAATGGCGCGGCACATTTTACTTCCAGCCTCATATTAACTGGATGAAAATGTGCTGATTAAAACATAGCATTAAACATTAAGATATTGCCTTATCTTTCAACAATGATGGAGAAACACGCAATTAAATGTTTGTTTAAACAATGAAAACGGTTTGAATTGCGTTGCAACAATGAAGAGTATTGTAGTAAATTATGCCAAAAAATATTTTTAAAAATTCATTAAAAAAAGAGAAAATATTGTACGGCAACTTAATTGATATCATTGAAAAGGTAATTTTTTGCATTTTCAAGATGGCGTTATGCTGTAATATTTTCGGAAGTTATAAAGGAAAAACGCCAAAATTTCGCTTAATATTTAATTAAAATTCTAATTAAAATTTTTAAAAAGGGCTCCGAGGTGCACATTCCCACCCTCCAAAGTATGTTTGTGCCAAATTTAGTGGCTCTAAGTCCAGTGGTCTGACCTGTAGAGCGCCAAGACACACACACATTCTCCTTTATTATCAGTAGAGTAGTAGTCGGCTACTTTACTCTGAAAAAACTGATGTACTTTGATAAATTGTTCCGCGAACTATTTGTAAATTGAATATAGATATCAAATTCGAATTTGGTTAATTTGAAACTGAGGGATCCACAATGAAAATTAGATGTATCCAAAAGTTCGAATTAAGAAAAATTGGGTTTAAAAACAAACACAAGAGATAAAGATTTATTTTAAAGTTTTAATGAATATTACGTAATTAATTAATAAACAGTAAATAATTTCGATGTATAAAGCAATATTAGTTATTCCAATAAATAAAAATAAATTAAATAATAATAATTTAAATAAAGAAATATATGTACAGCACCTAGAGTGCAAAAATTGAGTAATTATTTTTTAATTAAATACATAGAACAGGAGCTAAGAGCGAGTTCTTGAGTTAATTATAGGCCTTAAAGATAATTCGCTGGCACTTAAAAGATACGGACGTATTTAACTAACGAAAACAATTAAGAAATGAGCACGATTTCAGTTTTGACCTAAAATTAACCTAATAAATTCGAATTATAGGCTTATGTACAGAACTCGCCTATTACTAGTAATGATCATCAAAGCATTTGATAAAGAAAGAAATCAATGAAAACGAAAGTTCACCATCCAGTCTAATCATTAAAATGATAGCTTCGTGAGCTGAAAATGAATTTGAGAAAAACTAAATTGTATCACTATAAAAAAAATCATTTTGGAGCTCGCAGCGCGTGCGCAGTGCGTGAAAAGGCAGCCAGAGCATCCAAAAATGGAGAATCGAAAGAGATTAAAAATCGCATGTATGCGCACCCGTCGCAACTAAACAGTTTAGTCGCCGTGAAATCGCGCGGTGCAGGCAATCCGACTAAACTGTTTAGTTGCGGAAGGAATTGCCTGTATGCGCTTAGCCTTAGAGATGGGAAAAACCTGCGGGTTTTAAAAGAAAACCGGTTTTTTTTGTTGTTTGTTTCGGTTAACCGTTTTTTTGTCGGTTATTTTTTTGTCCCTGTTATAACCGGTTATTTTTTTTTTAAATCCAATAACCGGGTAAAAAACCTGATCGGAAGATAGGCTCGATTTTAGGTTCTATTAGACTAAAATTTACCAACTTATAAAACTTTGAATTTCATCATCTTGGGCCAATCAACGACAACCGCTTCCTCGAGGCGTCTGTTGGTTGGCGGATTACTGAAAGAGTCTTTATGAACAGATAAGTATTGGTCAACGTATTGATTTCTTGTAAAAATAATATTAATAAAAAATTTTGTCTACGAACGGTGTTTGTTTTTTTATAAAAAAAACCTAAAAACCGCTTATTTCAAAAACCGGTTATTTTGAGCTGTTATAACCGCCAGGTTAAACCGGATGTGAAAAAATCCTGTATAACCGAAAACTGGTTATTTTCGCAATAATCGCCATCCCTACATAACATAAACAACACAATTATTTATGCAATGGGAATTGGCTAATTACAAGCTAACGGGACCACAATAAAAATTTGATTTATCCAAAATTTCAAACAAGGATAAACTGTATTTGGAAACGAATGCTGTAAGAGAAAACTACAGTTTTTAAACTAAAGTGTTTATTTATAACACTTAAGAATATACACTAACGTAGAAACGGAATGAAGTAAGATACTGAATAGGAAATATTATTGATGGAAGAGAGATAATAATTATCATTTAAAACACTTCGTAATTTAAAAGTTGATGATTTATTTGAATTAGTAATTTTAATAAAAAAAACAATATACAGCATCTTAAATACAACAGTTGTAGAATAAAACATCAGAATAAGCATTATAATATACATCTAGCGCGTTCCGTTCGTTAAGGTAAGAAATTGTTATTGCTTTTGTTGAATACACTGCACGGTAGTAATTCGGCTTTGCAAAGTAAATCAGCAGTTGCTTGCGGAATCGAAACATGATTCTACAAAATAGAAGAATAGTAAAGTAATTCAAAATTGAAGTCTTGCGTTTGCTACCTATTATGTCTCATAATTAACGTAATATCTTGCAGGATTTTTATTAACTGATTCAATAAAAAAATTCAGAGTGTTACAAGAAAGCAAAACTTCAAATTAAAATAGGGATACTAAATTTTTGGCACAAACGTAATTTGGAGGGTGGGAATGTGCCCCTCGGGGCCCTTTTTTGAAATTTTGATTAGAATTTTAATTAATCAAAAATTAAGCGAACTTTTGGCGTTTCTCCTTAATAACGTCCGAAAATATTACAACACAAAAATCGTTTTTACACTATTTGAAAAAGGAGAAAATTACCTTTTCAATAATATTTATTGTACAATTTTTTCTCTAATTTTAATAAATTTTTAAATATATAAAAATATATGACTAAAAAGTCATAATTTATAACAATACTTTCATTGTTGAAATTGAGTTCGAACCGTTTTCATTGTTTAAACAAATTTCTAATCGTGTGTTTCTATTCCATTGTTGAAAACTAAAGAATTTATACTTTCTTTTTAGTTTCATCAATTTTACTCTGAAATCTGTAAACAGAACCTTTAAGGTATTTAGTATATAAGGAAATAAATCCAGTACGCTGAAAGATGTTTTTAATTCTTTTTGAAATTCTTATTAAAATAATTATTTGCATTCTTTGAAATTGGAATTATACTATTACATTAAAAAGAAATTTTAATTATTATTCTATTACATTAAAA
>BGPR01054974.1:0-10107 GCA_013235015.1 Araneus ventricosus
TCAATTACCCGTTTAGGGATCGTTCCGCATCATATCAATATATCATTCAGCTACCGACTTTTTGCGGCATCCTGACGAATAGTGACGATGCGATGCTGCTCGATGCGATCACGGTGTCGGTGGTTCCGGATGATATGGTGCCTCCAGAAGAACTCGCGGTACTGGCGCTGGTACTTCCGCCGCGGTACCGATTATTCAGTATGAACATCAACATGAATGTGCGATACCGAATATACCGGCGGCTCGGTACCAATCCCTGTGCTCTGGCATCGCAGGTGCGGTTTTGTGGGAACAATCACAATCTCGGCAATTATCTGCCCATTTCAGAACTTCAGAACCGACTGAAATGGCTGCGCGCGCGGCAGACCGCTCCGCGAACCTCACCAAAACGCAGTAAATGCGCGCGATTAAGGTTGGGATTTCCTGCTGGTGACAATTGACATATATTACTGGTCGGTAAACGATGGTGGCGACGAGAACGACAGCCCAGGATTTGGCCCTTAGGTATTGCGGTGGGGCAACATCAAATATACAACAAATAAGAAAAAAACGATGTAAAAAAAATTATATGAAGTTTCGACAGATAAGAAAAGTCAGCTAATCCCAGAATTGGAATTAGTACGACGAAAGCCATGTTTATGATTTTTCCTTCGATGAACTACTGTGTAGTTATAAGGCTGTAATGCCAGTTACCCATCTCATAAGTCGTGGATTTAGACTCACGGTATTTTTTAAACCAAACTAAGGGGTTATGGTCCCGTCATGATGAGAATTTTGACCCGTCTAAACATTTACGTTTCCTTTACGAAAATATTATCACCAGCGTTCTCTTTCTATAGTAGAATACACCAGTTTCTGAAAACTTTTGCTAGGTATAATACAGGATGTTCTTTGTCATTATCATCCTTTTGAGCTAAAATTACATACCAGGATTTGACATCAGTTTGTAGTATAAACTCTTTAGCTGAAAATCAGGTGCGTATAGTATAGGCTATTTGCGACAATTTATCCTTTAATTCTTTAAAGGCTCTTGTACATTCTTCTGGCTCAATTTATCTTTCCTTGTAGCTTACCTTTCAAAGTTTCTATTAAAGGTGCAACTATAGAAAGAGAACTTATGCAGGAATATTATAATTATATTATCCCTGCTAATCCTAGAAGGTAACTCTCCCTTCCTCTTTGTAGTCGGTGGAAAATCTAGGGACTGCTTTTTTACTTTTATACGTGGGGTGTTCTTATGCGATGACTTCCTGATATGTCCTAAGTACTTGACTCTATCTTCGAGCAATTTGCACTTTATCGGTTTAAATTTAAACCAGTATCCCTTTATTTTGACAAACATTCAGATTATTCAGGATGTTTCTTCCCACGGGTTGGTATGTACGTGTCATCTAAGTAAGGTACTGCCAAAGTAGTCATACATGAGAAAGAATGTCATATCATTTTACTAAATGTAATGGATTATTTTTTTAAAGGCCAAAAGGCATATAGCCAGCAGTATAAATGTTCCAAAACTTGTTACAATTAGTATTCTTTGCATTGGTGTTAACGGTATTTTATATCCTTTTGTTAAATCTAAAACCGGAAAATATGTATTTTTGCGGCTGCTTACGGTTTTCTTTACCTCCAATATTTGGTATTAGGAAGGTATTGTTTTCGTTGTCTTATTAACTTCCTGTCAATGCAAGGTCTAGGATCTTTCAGTTGCTAGCTAAAATCATGGGAAGACAATCCAGTCTACTAATTCAATTATTTTATGTTTTCAGCATTTTATCTCAATTTCTGTTTTCATTTCAGTTTATACAGGTAAAATTCTGTAGGTTTATTGAATCGGTATTTTCTATTGTAGTTGAATATCATGCATTACAAAGTGCGTTTTGCCAGTTTATTAAGAGAATATCTTTGAAAATTTCAGCAGCAAGTGCAGTTCTTGAATTTTCTGTTCATTTGGTTGTCATTTTAAGGAACTGCTGTAATTGTCAAAATCGAAGACAAGGTTGGTTCAGAGTCAATTGCTGGAGTTTCTCATCCCTTATGCTATCAGATTTATCTTCTGTAATCTTCAAGTGTAATTCTATCAACTTATGATGAGGTTTGTATGTTCACATGATAAACTTGATTATGATCTTTTTTCCTTCAGGCTTTCTAGTGGTTTCGAGATAATTTCTATCAAATCTTGGTTGCTGTTCAGCAGCCAATTTGTTGGGGCTTTCGATCGTCTGACAATGCTAATCTCATTCGGAAATTCTCTAACTGATAGAAAAAAAAAAAACTTTTTTTTTTTTTTCTATCTCATACTTTTCTTTTAGTTTTCATTTTTTTGTAAACCCAGCTCACTACATCTTGATTTGTCAATTGAAAAAAAACGTATTCAACATTTTCTTCCTTGCCATCTTTGATTCCATCTTTTCTTCATATAATAACATTACAGTGTTCTAGATTGCGATATAGCTAATTGGGGTGTAAATCAGTGCTTTCGTCTAATAGTTCTTGAGAGCAAATGGAATTTGCCTTTCCCATTCAGGGTACTAAATGCCTTAAGACTTTCAAATTCTTTAATAGTTCAGTGATCTCTTAGGATTGCTTTTGAGGAGATGGTGTACGGAACTTCCTGATTGCCTTTATTCCAAATTTTTTACCAAATTCAATGGCTAAGATTGCTCGCGTAAGTTCCTTGATCAGTTTACTTCTTTCAGGAAGCCATCCTGAATAATTTATCGTAAACTGATTATTGACGTTGATCCAATAGGAACAGGTTTGTATCTAGGATATTTTGGAAACTAAAACATGAAATGGCTGTGATAAAATCTATTACTTACGTGGGGTTGGTGGCGAGGGACAACCCGTCCAAAATTTATTTTTGAAAATACTTCCAAGAAATTATGGGTACTAAGTCAAAGACTTTTGTTTTGTCGTTGAATTTTCGACTCACTGACATGGATCACACGTTTTTGTATTCTTGTTCTTTATAATTAGTATTATGAAAATATCTTGCTAATCTCTTTAGTTTTATAACAATTTCAGGAAGTACTATCAAACCTTAATAAGCTTGATTTGATCTATATTTTTCTAGGGCTGCAACAATTGATTTCTTTCATTCTCTCATTTTGTCGATTTTCTCTCTTAACATTCGTTTTCTTTATTTTTGAAATCATTTGGCTAGAAATTCTCAGTTTGAAGCTGATTAAAACAGTAGACTAAATCTCTTTGAAGTAATGAGATTCAAATGAATTCGCCTCAACTTAAACTAATTACTTATTTCCTTCAGATTCTTTAAATAGCTTGTGAAAATCTCTTCGTCAATTTCAAAATGGAGTCATTTCTAGTTGCTCTTCAACTACTATTTAGTCCTCTTCAGTAAGATCTTTTGTTTGAGATCGTGTCCATAACAGCATTTATCTTCTCTAATTTAGAGAATAGTTTATCTTTAATAGTAAATTTTATTTACTAACACATATCTGCTGGAATCATTTGCTTGCTTTCTTAGCTGCACTGACTCTTATTAATTCATTTTATTTTAGCATCTACTAAGGTAGGCACACCAGTAGATCATTGGCATAAATATTTTACCAAACATGTTCTCCAGTCATTTTTTGCATAATCACAGAATTTTTGAAATAACATGCTGTCTCCAGTAAATATGAAGAATGAGCGACAAGAAGCCACGACCCAACTGAATATAGTGGGTCTCTAGCAAGTCATCATTGAAGGTAATTTATTTTTTTCATTCGATTTGTGAGGGCATTGCAATTTAAAATGAATATGATCACACTCCAAACAGCGTGATTCATTATCTTTCGTTAAAAGAATGATCAGTTCTTATTTGGAAATCGATCCTCTGTTGACGTCTTCTCTTCCCAACGTCTTTGGTAATAGATAATCTGTTCCATTTATCCAGAATTCTTTGAGTAGTGTGTAGTCTCTATCTTGCCAAAATTTTCATAACGAGGTTTAATTGTCCTTTATTAGTCTCTCTCAAGTTTGAGTGGCAAAGTTTCAATTTTATCATTTTCCTCACATCTTAAAATCAACAATTTCTTCCAACCAACTCTCAGATGGGTGAAATGATGGTGGTCCACTCATCCATAAAAATACTAAACTCATAGAAGTCACTTCTTAATTTGATCCTTAACTGCTTAGAATCTTTAGCTGTTCCAGTTTTTTTGCATTTGCCATTCAATACACCCTTCAAGTAGTTCTTTAATTCATAGTAAAAAATTGAAAGTACTTTCAGAGCCTTTTGGTGTTTGTTAAATGGTTGAATTTTCAGCATAATTTAAATCTGTAGTAGCTTTTTTACATACTCCCATATAACTTCGCGTCCTCTTATGGTTCCTCTAGCAATAAGTTGGTATCAGGGTAACAATGAATAGGGTTGTGAGCCGCAGTTTCGTTATATTCATAATCTTAAGCGATGCTCAAACAACACCAGAAATAAGCTTATGATGATGTTACTTTACGGATTCGCGGCGTACGTCGTACATTCTGGTTTTGTAAGTTGAATCAGGGTATAATACCACTGATTCAACGGGACTGTGCGCTTACAGCTCAGCTTCCAGCTTCAAGGTTTTATGGTCAAAGCTCTGGCTCTCATAGCGTTCATAGCTCTTGTTCATCGTTCTTTCTCGTTCTATTTTACCTCATCACTCTGTTTTTCACGTTCTATTTTCTATCCCGCTCTTGTTTTCGTTCTATTTCTCCTCCCGCTCATGTTTTTTTTCACGTTTCCTTCTCTTTTGTTTCTTTTCTCCGCTCTTCTGACCTGGAACCAAGCAATTCTGCGCGTAAATTCCTCATCCATAACTGGGACTCATTAATCCAATTTATGCAACTATTTAACTTTAAGTTCTTTTTTACTATTAAACCCAATTCTTCTGCCAATACCTCTAAATCTCTTTCTTACTCCCCACTAGCCTTCATTATGCCATGCTGATTAAATTAGCCTAATGGACTGAAATATAAATCAAGATTTAACAAACGTAATTATTTCAAACAATTTGTATACTAATAAACTTTTAACTCTTTGTTTTTTCGTAAACTGTAAATAAACAATCACAAAGTCACTTATATTACAAATGATAACTTAAATAGCAAATGTAGTCAGTATATCAAATATTAATACAAAATACAAGTAAGAAACTCAAAAATATCATATAATGCCTTTTTCAAAGAACAGAAAGAAAATAAATTCAACTGTTGTCAATTTTTCTTACAACAAAAATTCACTTTATTAATCTTTTGCCAGTTTGACCGAGATGTTAGATTTTACGTCGGACGACGCTACAATGTATCAACACACCTAGTTGAGCTTTGTCTAGATGAGAATTGTCAGTTTTGGCAATACAGGTAGAGAATTTACACGTCAGTTTGACGCTACTGATTGATACAAGCCTGGTTGGCGAGAGTATGACGAACCGCCAGTTTGTAATTACAGTTAAATGGAACCCGTCTAGTTTTGACGTCACGATGTATTCACACATCTGGTTGGTGAGAATAATAAAACACACAAGTCACCGGATGTAAAATATTTAAATGGTACACGTCAGTTTGACGTCACGATATATTCACACCTGGTTGGCGGGGAATTATAGAAAGTGCTTGTCAGTTGAAAAATATCACCGACGTTTTTATTTTGTTGCTACGTACGCCTTGTTGGCAGAAATTACTAAAACATAAGTTACCAGTTTAGCCTTTACAAGAAGACTTTTCTTATTTTACCAGGGAGATAGCTTACTATATCAGCTACAACAGGTAGAAGAAAAATATGTATTTCAAAATAAATTAATATAAATAACAAATAATTTACTTTTTTTAATTTACTCATAAATAATTAATTAACTTTAAAGCCTAACGGTTTTTTTGGCGACAGTACTTTAAACACCAACGCATACAACAATCCATTATAGCAACAAATAAGATAATAAAATTTCAATAAATATATGATAAAAAGTTAAAATGTTCTTAATTAAGTAGCTGCAAACTTTTCTCCAGTTCAGCGACACCAATTCGATTATCACAGTGGCATTAAATCACCAAATAAAATGGCGGTTGTTTCAAAATACCTCAATATTTAGTTATATTCTCAGAAATAAACTTTGCTCAACAACTGGGAAAAACATCAGAAGACAGTGGTATTGCATGAAGAATTTCAATTCCTTTATGACATGAAAAATCTCTTTAAAGAAATCAGCAGTTTAGTATTGTGGAGACCAGCTTTTCGAATTTGTGAAAAACACTCCAACACCAATGATCTCTCAGTGAACCTCAAATGAAGTCTGTAGGTAGTATTCAGGATGAATTAACAGACTTTTTTATAAAAAACTCTTTGCAACATAATTTTCACCACACCAGTAATACCGTTCATTCGTTGGATATCAGCATCGATCGTTGTTTTGGTCTCTCTCTAACAGCTGTTTTAAATCTTATATTAACATCTTTTCGTGCGGTTGCTAGGCAACGCTCATGCAAGAATAATATTATTTGTGCCACTACATTTAAAGAAGAGAAAACTTTAGAAATAACAAAATATTTTGTAACGAATATCACAGTCGCCTGGGGCGAACTTTGAATATTTACAAGTTACATAAACTTCAAAATAAAAAAATAATAAATTCCAGGGGGAAAAAAATTGATTTAAGCTCTTGGTCTCTGTAGATAGGTTGCGAAATCACGCTTCCACCTACAGACTTTCTTTCATATACCAGCAATTTACCGAAAAAAAAGGCGAAAAATATGAATTAATTATAATAGATATTTTTTTATGTATACAATGATTGAACTGGTGCTATAAAACTATAAAATTGTTTTCCTAAATGTCCTATTTTCCCTCCCCCTTCGAAGAGCCGCCCGGGGTGGACCGCCCTCCATAGCTACGGCGCTGTGTTCCGGGAAGATTTATGACTATTCGGTATTTAAGCTGGCTGAAATGATGTAATTAATTGAAATGATGATGTAAATGACCTAACAGTAAAAATAATGATGTAAAGGTGAACAGTCTTTAAATATATATTTTGGAAAATATCATGTCAAAGATTTCTTTTCCTTTATTTGTTTGTATTTTATCAATACTCTTCAGATAAGTTGCTAATGTTAAAAACTAGGAGTGAGAAATTTTGGAAATAGCTGAAAATACTTTTTTGCATCCTTCTGTCGATGTAATTTTCTGCAAACATTGAATGATATATCACAGATTTAAATTGAAGTGAAGTAAGTTTCAGCTTCATTTTTACTTGCTCGTATATGAAGTAGGGTAGACCGGCACTAGTTGGGCGGTTTTTTCTTCTAAGAATTTTTAAAAAATTACAATTCAACATTTTAAATTTTTTTAATGCAAACACTATCAGTGTACCTTCAGGAAGAATTCACCATAATAACATTTGAAAATATTAACTATTAATATTAATTTAAAAGCTGAAACTGGTACCAAGTCGCGTGGCCGAACCTGCCCCGACTACGGGGTAAGTTGGGCCACATCACTTATTTAATATTTTGGTAAGGTAGAATTGAAGAAACATAAAAAAAAATCTTATCACATTTTACTTTTTATTTCCTGCGAACGATAACACAAGATATCGTAAAGGAAAATCTTTTTCATGCACCATTCCTTGATGAAGCCATAAAATTATAAAATTGTCAAGTTATGTGAAGCAAAAAAAAACCAAGAGATTGAAACTACAAAATTAATAAGTTTTATGTTGGAAACAGAATTAAATGACTTCATCGTCACAATTTTCATCATTACAGCTTCACTTCTAAAACAGCAGCTTTCAGTGCTTAAGAAGAAGCATTCCCTCTATCCGATTTTCTAACATAATGTCGAACCACCGTAGCAGGTAGCCCTGCAAGAGAAACAAAGTAGCATGTTGTGATTATCGCAAAAACTTCTTCTATATTATTATATTTAAGGCAGATAAACAATAATATTATTATTATAATAATATAAATTATAATATTAATTTAAAGAATAATATAAATAATATTAATTCAAAAAATAATAATATTAATTTAAATAACACAGTTAGGTTATAGATACAAATCCGGTGCATTTTTACTCAACAATAACTGAGATACAATTTTTAAATTTACCGTAAAATAATAACAGCGCATTCTGTTTTGCACTTTTTTAATGGAGATGGAATTAGCTTAGATTTTCTTAACAATTATCTTGCATTTTAAATTTGGTGCATATCCCATAAATTCAGATATATTTATAAATCGCAGATCATGAAAAACAGTGTAGTAGCGTCATTTGATTTTACACCAACATTGAATCATTATAGTTATTCATAATGGACACGCCTTATATTAATTCGGCGTAATCCCATCTCAAAATTAAAAGACCATTTTAAAATCTTTAAAAAATGTTACTAACACTGAACTTTAAATTGTATATGCATTTCAATTTAAAAATTTTAGAGTAATTATTGTCTTTTAATAACAATGGGATATTTTCTATGATTTCAATTTGCTGATGATGATATGATTTCAATTTGCAAATTTTGACCATTATCAATACTTTCTTCCTTTGAATATAGAAGAAATTAAAAAAGAATAATTATACATGAAATTGAGAGAACGGTTACATAAATGAGTTGATTTCGAGACTTCATTCGTTACAATTAGGCTTTGGAGATACTACGTGGCACGTTCGCTCGCCATTTCCACAGGGGCAAGTTGGGCAGCCGGCCGAACGTGCCCCATGCGAAGTGGCCCAACTTACCCCATGTCGCCATTTTTGTTTCCGATGGGTGTACAAATTTACTTTGAAAGTATTTAATTAAACAAACATGCCCTACAGTAACTATGAACAGTTATCTTTCAGAATATTATTTGTAAAAATTGAAATTGTAATATAAAAACATAGAACAAGAAGATTATTTATAAGGAAGGAAAGTTACTCACCTTGGCAAAAATTTGAAAATTCTAGCTAGTTCGTTAGAAGACGCTGCTATTCCAATGAAATTTACGGGAAAGAAGGGAGGGGGGATGACACATACTTGGCTGGAGTAACAGCGCTATCTCTCGGAAAATATTTGAAATAATCCGACTGATCCAACGTGCCCCTATGCCCAACTAGCCCCGGTCTACCCTATACAAAGGGAAAGCATTATAATCATCAAAAATTTTGTGAGCACAAGTCTAACTTCAAAGGAACTTTACTCAAAATCTTTGACTTTCAGAGTTTGATTAATTTTCATGTTTCAGACATCATTCCGTCTGTTTGCGAACACGATGACTCTGAAACAGTAAGAACTAGACCGATAAAATTTGATATGTGACCTTAACATCGAAATTGAAAGTCGGTCTTTCTGCTCTTGAGCACGTGACTCACGAGAACACAAAAACACAAATGAGAAAGAAGTTTCGCACCTGCTTTTAGCACCAAGATGAAGACCGGTATCAAATTTTGGATTGAATCCATCAAAGGGTTGAGTGTCCTTATTTCTTTCTTTGTAGTTTTTTCGGCAATACGCTTACTGTTCTTTAGTTAGAGGTATAATAAGTTTATTTGTTTTCTTAAATTGGCACTTCAACTTTGTCTTATTTATCTAATATCGTTGTCCTTTTATAAAAAAGCTGCAAAAAAAAAAAAAACTGAAAACACCTGAGCAATGAATAGAATAGAACTCGTTGCATTATTCTATTATTTTTAAAGAAAGGTATATTTTGTTACCCAATGCAGCGTCTTGAATAAAAAGTTTTTCATCGGCTTATTTTGGAAAGACGACAGGAAAAGGCATAGGATTTCAAAAGTCTATCATCTCAAATTTCGAGAATATTTACTGGATAACGTAAAAAAATGCGGAATCTAAAAAAATGGATGCATTTTTCTCGGGTTGCTACAAGTATTTAAAACCAAATATATATATAAAAAATTGGGTAGGATTTTTTTTTCAAATTCCTCGGATGCAAATACAGAGAAAAATAATTTGAGTCGTTTAGCGTATTCTTATCAGAAAATAGATCATATAGAAAATTAAATATAACTGAGCTTCTACGAATAAAATTAAAAATTATTTTCAGATACAGTAGTTTGCTTTAAATATTTGTTGTAACTAAGCTTATAATAAGCAATTTCAGATAACTGGAATAATAATAATTATTATT
>BGPR01054976.1:0-10107 GCA_013235015.1 Araneus ventricosus
AAACTTCTGCACCAAACCAACGGGATCTGAACTAGAAATTATTCGATTATAATTTTAAATATGAAAAAGTTCAAATTTAAATTATATGAACTTTAAGGCGTTAATCAGAGAGAACAAGTGACTTTTTTCTCTCTCTCTCTCTTTTTGGTCTCAAATTATTTTATTTGGTAAGTATTTTCTTTATAGGTAGGTATTTTTTATTTTATTTTCCTGAAGGCCTCTGGCGTTCAAATTCGTAGTAACGATTCTGATGGGGCGCCAATTAACTCCAGCCCAGGGCGCTGAGATTTGTTAAGACGGCCCTGAATGTAATAATGTTGGAGTTTCGAACTTAGTCTGTGTCTACTCTCTATTATTGCGTTGTATTATATTAGATTAACGTCAAGTTTTTAAGCTACAAGAGGGCGGTTTTTGAAAGGACCTCTTAATTTTAAATGCTGACCAGATGACGAGAACACCTGAGCTGTGACGCAATTCTCCAAACTTCCATTTCACATCAACGCATAGTAGTGCAGTTTTGGTTTGTAGAATTTCGAGCACGGCAAATGGGTATTTTCTCAGCCCTAATAGCAATTGTTTTTTTAATAAAAATTTGGTCAAAATTTTAATTTCTAAACTATGTATTATATATGTTTCATTTTGAATCATCAGTAACTTTTTTGAAAAATATTCAGTTTCAGGATATTTATAAATTTGTTTTAGAATTGCCATTCAAAAGGAGTTTTTATAACCAAAAACCCAATTTTTAAGTATTTATAAATTTTATTTTGAATCACCATTAACAAATACTTATCTTTGCAAAATATCCAGTTTTGGGGTATTTATAAATTTTATGTTTTTCATTTTTAATCACCATTCACATGCTTTTGTTAGCAAATACCCAGTTTTTAGGCATTGACCCAAAACATATTCACCTATGCACTGGGTATTTTCTCACTCCACATCACTAAGTAAAATATAGATTCACACGATGCCTTTTAAAAATTAATATGCCATAAGAAAAGTTTTAACGATTCATTCAAGTTCAGAAAAGCAAAAATTTAAGATTTAGATGAAATTAAAAATAGGTACATTTCAGAACCTCAATGACACTATCAGAAAAAGTATGTATTGCTAATTGTAATGCATGGTTTGCATAAACCTGAAATAATTGATGTATATAAACAGTGTTTGCTTTGAATATCTGTAATAAGCAAAAGTCGTTATTACACAGAAAACAATGAGGTCAATTTTTAATCTATACTTATAAAAGGCAATGTTTGTGTTTTTAATAAATTGCATTGTGTATAAGCGAAATGCGTGCAATCGAAGCTTATTTAAAAGAGCCTGAAGACTTTTTTTTATTTTGCGTCATAGTATGGCGAAGAAAACCAAATATACAATTTGAACGCCTTTTTATGAACCGATTGAAACAAAAATTGGTAGCGGATCTGTAACTAATGTTAGCTGACCTCACACCAATTTTTGTTTATCTAAGTCATAGCGTTTAGGAGTTATTGTGTTAAAAAAGTATGCTTTTTATACAGACCAACAGGCAGTCAACCCTGTGACTGATTTGATCCAAAATTTGCTACGGACCTACATTTCTGTTGATAAAACTGTATACCAAATTTTATCCATCTAGCTATTTAAGTTTTAGACTTATCGTATTCACATGAACACTGACAGACAGACTTACCGCGGACGGATTTGTACAAAATTTGAATAGAAACCTACAAATTGTGTGTAAAGATCAAATACCAAATTTCATCCCTCTCGGTCTAACCGTCTTTGAGTTATCGTGTTCACAGACAGACATGATACCAAAATTGTGTTTTCGGACTCGGGGGGGTCTAAAACGTAGAGATTCGTCAACATCTCGAGTTCGAATTTTTTGACGATTGCAAGACTTTCTCCTTATATACTTCGTAAACGAAACAGTAAAAAAGTTGGCTTGCAAGTAAAGAATGGAATAAGGATATTATTTTTAATTTTTTATAAATGCTTTTACTGAAAATTGTAGCAGTAAAACAGTTCGTAATTTTCTTTTATAATTTTGAATTTAATTATATAATTGAAATATGTTTCTTAACTGTTTCTGCTTATTTCATTATTGATAATATTTAATGATATCAATTCAGATATGTGTCACGTTGTTAGCGAATCCTATGAAAATAAAATTATCAGCTTCGGGTTGTACTTTCAAGGAATTCAATTGAATGAAAAGACAGCATTAAAATGATTTGGAATTTAATTTGCTTTTATGTCGTAAATTATTTTTTTTTTGTCAGAGCTAAATATTGTTGCATATTTAAGTCCTTTTTTTTTTACTCTCATTTATATTACAAGATTTTGAGAAGTATGCTGAACAGAAATTCGTTTTAGATGGAAAAAAATTAAACAATAATATTTTGGATTTTAGACAGTCATGGTTCTAACTTATCAGAGATTATTCACGTCTCTCCTTCCTGGCCTATCATCTATGCATCATATTTAATTCGATAGGTTTAGTTTAGTTTAGTTATATTAACGTCCCGTTTTGAAGCAACACGAGAGCTATTTTGGGACGGACCTCGTAATTTTGAACCACGGTCAGATGACGAGGACGACACCTGAGCTGGCACCCCCTCTCCAAACTTCCACGCCACACCAACGGGAGGACGTTTGGCCACTACGTGTGATTTAGCGTGCAACAGGCCCCATACACGACGGATCTTCAGTGGAATTGGGTTTCTTTATATATATTATGTATGCTAATCCAGAATGAAAACGACACTCTTCTATTTCTTATAGATTTTACTGACAATGTATGAAACGCCGGCATTCTATAGAATGCCGGGCATTTTTAGGCAAAGAATGAAATATGATAATTATTATATACTTTCCATAGGCATTGTATATAATACCAAGCCATTCTATAGAATGACAAATGCTATTTAGGCAAGGTATGAAAAAGATCATAAGGCTCTATTATTTAGAAGACGTGCATTCCTCAAAAATGCAAATGTTATTTTGAAAAAATAAAAATGCCATAAAAAAATCTTTTATTCAAAATACGTAAAGTAAATTGAAAGTTACACATATTGAAGTTTTTGTCTTTTTTAGTAAAGAAAACAAGATAAAATGTGAACCTACATGTTACATCAAGGAGGGAAATAATATTATTTTGATTTGCACTTAATTTTATTTCTTATAAAATCGAATGGACGATTTCTTTCATACTTTGCCGCTTTGTCATTTGGGTTTCAATAGAATGGCTAGGAAACGTGCGTGCCTTCCAGTTTCCTGCATTCTATATTCCGGCCACATGTGGATTGATTTGAACTTCCAATTTTCTTTAAAGTATTTTCTGTAAAGAATGGTTCTTTCAAGGCATAATTGCGACTCTTTTTATGTTAGTAAATAATATACGTATAAAAAAATTAAATTAAATTTAACTACGATAAAAAAAATCTTCACATGGTGTCATGAAAACTTCAATTCAGCAACAAAATCTCATTAGAAACTTGATATTGTTCTTTTTTGTTAAGTATATATTTTAATTTTATTGTTCATACAAATTAAGCATATAAAATATTTGAAGTCCAAGCATACTGCCTGAGGAAAGAAAAATAATATATGTGTAAGAATGTTTTAAATCACTTATTTTTACTTTAATAATTATATCTTATGATTATAATTACGACTATTGTAAAATTCAAAATAGATAATTGAATTGCAGTGTATTTTGTTAACTTAAAAAAAGGAAAATTAAATAAATTTTAGCAAAATAAAATTATTTTAGACTCGGTTTGCAAAATGCATATTTCACATTTCGAGTTTCAGATTTCCGGTCTCAAAAATTTTATTTTGATAAATATAATTCTAAAAATGGCTTTTTACAAAAAAAAAAAGTAGCCGAACCTGCCGTAAAGCATCCTACTATTATTTTGTTTGCGATAACACGTTTAACGGCTTGTAACAGGAGCTTATTCACCCACCCACCCCTCTTTGCTTATTCACGCGTAAACGAAATTACCCATATACGATTACAACCACATAGTAATACGCATGCGCTCTGATGACATCGTCAACGTTATGTACAGAGAAAATTTTCCAAGATTCAGTCAGAGCGCATGCGTACAACGTTTTCTCAACTCTGAGAAGGCAATGCAGGGTAACAAGATACGTAGGCAAATCGCTTTCGCCGAGTTGCGATCAGCGACATCTAGTGTTGGAAGTCGACGTAAAAAACTTTTAGACGACCACGTTAAGGATAATGATTTGGTTAGGGTCTGTTGATGAATGGAAGGAGAAGGACAATAAATTTCTTATTATTTAAACAACGCTTATATGAGAGCCCAAGTAAACAAATTGCAATATGCTTATAAAACAAAGTTCTATCCATTGCCTTAGTTCTCGAGGCTACTACGAAGACATGAAATTACTGAAAGTTCTGTTAATGATTTTTGTTCAAAATTGCACAGAATTATATAGATTCCTTTAGTAACGAAGGAAGACCCATTGAAAAAATGTGCAGTTAAAAGAAATTATTAAGGGATACAACATATCAGTTTAAAAAGAAAAGTAATAAATGATAGTAAGTTAATAGTGTTTTTTATCTCTGCCTGATGCTTGCATATTTTTTAATTATCTATTTTTTACTGCTTATTATTATATCTTTGTACTCCCTTTTCAAAATGTGTAAAGCATCCCCTCTTGAAATTCAGAAAATCTGGTCACTTTAACTTACTTTTGCTACAGATAAAGCGAAAATCATAAATTAAAATTCAGTATATTCAAATAAATAAATCCTGCATGAGAGCGTCTTTCCCCTTTTACCTCCTGGTTTATTGTATTAATTTGTTTATATTTATTTTATATATTATTTCTTACAGTTTTTTTTAGTTTTCTCTTAGGGCCGAGACCCAGTTTTAGAAGCAGAGTTTCAAAGGTAAAAACTGTTTGCTTGTTCGTACGGAGCGCGTAGTGATACATCACAAAGCAAATGCTTGTATCAATACGCCATGAAGAATACGCTACTGCGCATTCTCCTTCACGCAGGGTTTATCAGTGAGAGCTGTGCGCCGATTAGCAGTAGGGAGGTGGTTTGGCGATGCCGGATGTAAACAAATTGGCGACATCCAGACCATCCATACGTTCCGAACACTCCCCGAAAGTTGAACCTTATCATAAAAAAAAATTTAATTCCTTTATCATGAAATTTTGCTCCTTTGCAAACCTGTTTATTTGCTGTACAGTACATCTCTCATCATATGGTGCCCATTAGCATCTTTTTTTATTATTATAATGCACTAATAAATATAATGCTATTAAACATACCGCTTCCTTAAAAATAAAGCATGTTAAATATATTATTTAACGAATATCTTAGCTTAACTCGTGTAGAAACTAGGAATCTCTTGTTTGTTTACGACTGACGTCACACACACACTCGCTTTCATTGGCGGAACCAGAATTCTTTTTTGATGATTATGCAGATTTAAGGTCTATAAAGTAGGGTTTACACGCGAACAGTAGAAAACCGACAGTAGGCGACGCATGCGTAGAAGCATAAAAGTTTTAACCGGGCCACGGCAAGTCTCTGTCCGAACTTGACAGCGACATTTCATTTTTCGGTCTTTTTCTCATTCTGCTCATGCGTTTGGCGTGAAAATGGAAATTTTTTTTGGCGTTAAAAACTGAACTCTGTAATCACTCCCGCCATCTCTCTATGTTCAAATGTCAACACTCGTAAAATTTTCGTTTGAGATTTTCTTTGTCAATACTTCTCCTAATTTAGGTATGATATGTTTCAACTCTTTTATTTAACAATACTTAAATGTTGAATGTTTTAGGCAACGAATATATTCGTTATCTTAAATAAATAACTGTTTGTAATTGATGCAAATGCTTAATAAAATTGAGGTATGAAAAATGAAACTAAAGCTTTCTTAATTTTTTATATTATTTCCAATCTAAATTTTCAGGAAAATAAAACCATACCTCCTTTGTATATTGTAACTTTGGCAAGTTTATTTCGCTGTTAGCGAACAATTTTGCCCTATTGTCACATTACAAAATTGATGAATATGTGTATGCAAAAGTATTA
Organism: Araneus ventricosus; assembly: GCA_013235015.1. Taxonomy (NCBI): domain Eukaryota; kingdom Metazoa; phylum Arthropoda; class Arachnida; order Araneae; family Araneidae; genus Araneus; species Araneus ventricosus. Next base: position 6,071 of record BGPR01054976.1, read on the forward strand.
TTTTTTATATATTTAGTGTTAGTGATCATTTTGGTACTGTTAACACATAAAAGAATTAATAATGTAGTGACTTTCTTATTATTTCTACAATATGATGTATTTTATATTTATGCTCAGTTTGTCATATATCAATCATAGTGCATGCTTGTTACATTTGCTGCTGTTGCTAGTGTTTAGACACTGTCACCGCGTCAAAAAATTAATGTTATTGCAGCTTTTTGAATGCTTCTATATTCTGGCATTTTTATAGTGTGCTTTTAATTATTTTATTATGTTCTTGATAGCCAACCATAGAATATGATCACATAGTACTCTTATGACTTTGTATATCCAGGAATGAATTATTTTCTAGTGTTAGAAGTGCAGTATATTGTATTTGCAATGTATATATTCAGAATTTTATGAGAAATTAAGTGAAAAGGAAGCTAAACAGATAATAATTTTTATAATTTTAATTTTTACTAATTTGTCCATTTTTAGAATTCAAGGCTCTTTTGACTAGTAAGTAATAGAGAAATTTTTTTTTCATATAATATTTTGTACATCTGGGAATGAATTATTTTCTAGTGTTAAGAAATGCAATATATTGTCATTGCATTGTATATATTCAGAATTTTATGTATGTGTTTTGTATATATCATGGAATAGAGTGGAATCGCTAGAAAGAATGTTGGAGAAATTAAGTGAAAAGGAAGCTAAACTGATAATAATTTTCATTTTTAGTGTTAATTATTCTAGCATGTATATTTTGTTTTGCTTAGTTGCTTATAAAATTTTATCTTCATTGGAACGGTATATTCTTTACTCGGAAAGGCATCCAGAAAATTGTCTTTTGTATTTAATAAAGCTTTATTCTGTGGTGTGTTTCCAAGTTTATTGGTCTCCACTTTTTAAAATATACTGTAGAGTTATTCATTATGAGATTGTTAAAATGCATAGTAGTTATTTTTAGTAGGAAAAATTGTATTTCATATTTAATGTATTTCATATTATTCAATTATATGTTAATGTTATACTGTAGGTATTGAATGTTTCTGAAGTTTACTTTTCATGTTTCCTCTGCAGAGATAATGATTAATCAACTGTATGCATGTTTTATAGGTGCTTAATTTTTTTTCATTTTCATAATTCAAGGTTGTTCTGGCTGCTGCAGTAAATAATAGAGGTATTTTTGAAATAATCTTTTCCAGGACTCTTGTAGCAGAATTTTTCTATTCCAATTTTTTAAATAAAGATGAAATTATTTGTGATTTTTGTCTGTTTTTCTTTAATAACCAAGTCGATTTTTACGGATGTTGGAAATTATAGTGAATTCCAATGAACTCTAAAACTTTTGATGCAATTATGTTGTGGGGTAAAGTGGTCATACATCAAATAAAATGCTAACTTTGTAATGAATATTAGTATGAATGTAATTTTTTTTTATATTTTAGCTTTGAATAGTTAAGAACTAAGTTTAACATTCAAAATTATACTAATTGCAACACTTTAGTTGGAGTAAACACCCATTTTATTTATGTAGCAGTTTGAAGTTGGAATACCTAATTTAACTTCTCTCCTACATTTTGTTTAATTTTTTCATTAGATTGACTCTGCAGAAAGCTTCATATAGATCTTAAGAATACTTCCTCATTAAGCTGAATTAATTACAGATGCTATTTTATAGTAATTTCGGTAAGATGGGGTCAAGTAGTCATAGGGATAGGCTTAACATGCATCACTGTTTTAAAATTTCTTAAGCTTAGTTAATTAGACAGGTGTTAGTTAAATATTAATTTAAGATATATTACAGATTATAATTAAAGATTTGAAACTGGATAACCCTAATTTTTGCATCAAAAGCATCACATAACACATATAAGAAATCGGCCAATTGCAAAAAAGGATGTACTTTTTAGTGCATCAGCAAATGATTTCATGCTACCTTTCATTTTTTACAAAGGGGCTCATTTATATGAGCAATAGACTAAGGGTAGTGCTAAAATAGACTAAAGGTATGGATTAGAGTTTGATGGAGTTTACTGGCGCAAAAACCATTTTTGATTATGCTGCGCCAAACATATGGTCTTGGATAAAATCTTTGTATAGGAGTTCAGTTAAAAGGAGTATCATACGGTATGAGGTGTCAATATATGAAGTCTATAAAAAGCTTAAAACAAGGAACAAATTACCAAAAAACATGGTAAAAATTTTTTATATCAAGGAGTAAAAACCAATCATTCTTAAAAAAGTAAAAAGTTGTGGATGATGATCTTTGTGAAGGATGTCTTTAAGAGTGATACAGGATGAATGGAAACAGCGGATGCGTTGATTATTAAATTGCCGACATTCAATAAGAATGTGGAGAACAGTCATTTGGCATTGGCATGCTGTACAAAGAGGTGCGGGTTCCCCCAATAACAGATGCCTATGCGTGAATCTGGTATGGCCAATTCTTAATCGAGTGAGGACAGTGTCGAGTTTTCTGTTAGGCAAACTAGGCCAGCAGGTAATTAAGTGTTTGATAGAGTGGAGCTTATTTGCGTCTTTAAGGTTCCACTGACTTTGCCAGTTTGAGTGAAGTTTAATTTTGACATATTTTTTGATATCACTTAGAGGAACAGGACAGTTTAAACTATCGGTTGCGGATTTCGCTAAATTGTCTGCATGTTCATTACCAGAAATACCTACGTGAGAAGGAACCCAGCAAAGGAGAACAGAGAATCCCCTACACGCAAGCTTATCATGCAATTCCAGAATATTAAATGTCAATGGGTGGCTGAAACGGTGGAGTGATGTCATGGATTCCAGGGCACTGAATGAATCTGAATAAATTATATAATTATCAGGAGGACTATTAGAAATTTGATACAACGCATGGAGAATGGCAGTGATTTCTGCCATTAGAAGATTTCGCTTTATCCAATTTTCTTTAGATTTGAAAAAACTTGTTCTTTTAATTTATGATGGGCGCAGAAGTTACATGACTTATGGAACAGTAAAAAAGGCCATGCATAATTACCCTATAACTTTTGTATAATTACACTCTAAAAGATTTGACATGAGCTGTACTTACAACTCTATAACCACCTGTTTCATCTATACTTAAAGTGGTCATATAGAATACAAGAGAAAAAAGAATAATGAAGGTTTGACTGAAGAAATTAGTAATAAAACAACTGCAAAAAGGAAGAGATGCAAGAAAACGGTTCAAAAACATGCAAAGAAAAACGTGATAAAGCAGAAAATGTATTATTCAGTCAAGTGAATCCAAAATTGCAGATAATTATCACAGTATTTCTGCAAGATGCTGGCAAAATATGAAGGGGGAGGGGTATCAATCAAAGAGCTTATTCTTTTGTATTGGATTAGAGAAGATTTTTAAATTTATTTGAACATACTATTAATTTAAAAAATAAACCAAGAAATCTTATAGGAATATTTGACTAAATATAATGTTTATCATTCATATTTTACAATATTAATTTATTAACATTTAGGTATTTATTGGACTTCAATATTTATGAACAATATTTAAAGTAAAAAACATTTCAGACAATATAAGAATTTTGTGTATTATAATTTTCTATACGAAAATAATTTTTATATCCCGAGTCCAATAATGTCCTAATAAGTAGTGTCCAAATCTCGCCTATTTTTATTTGCAAGAAAGCATTTTCTTCTGATGCCTTTTTCTCTCTACTTATTCCTGCAGTCATGAAAAGGCTTGATTTTTAGGCACTTTATTTAATTGAACTTCTTTTAGAAATAAAAATTGAGCAATGCAAATTATTTGAGATCAAGACAAATTTATATAAAATAATGATGCTTTATGTGAATAAGCTTTATTATTTCAGATAAAAATTATATAATTTAAATGCAACTTATGACAGATTATAGTTTTTAATCTATAGATGCATCAATTATATACAGCGGCAAAATATTTTTTGAAAAATCAATTCCTTTATTTTTCTAGCTGTGTTTATTCCTATATAATCTTAAACAAAAAAGAAAGATTCAACACCATGTAAATACAAGCAAACACAGAAAATCTTTAT
>BGPR01054979.1:0-10107 GCA_013235015.1 Araneus ventricosus
TCGAAAAACAAAGTAAATACTAAGTAAAATTTAGAAATTAAATGAACGGCTAAAATTATCGTTTGAATTTCAAAATCACAAAGCTGCTGCTACAAGAGATGAAATAAACTTTAATGGCAAAGAATTAAATTAATTAAAAAATACTGACAAACCGAAAAATGATGTTGATGCAATATTAGTAACGGCTCAGTTAAGTACTAAGTTTCAGGCAAAAATTTACGGATATGCGTAATGCATATATGTACGTTCGTATATGTGTAACGTCCGTCCGTCTGGTATGAATGTAACTTTACGTATATATGTATGTAATGTACGCCCATGTGCAAGGAACGCTCATACGTTTGATTGCACGTATGTATTTACGAATCACGATTACGTATGTAACGTACGTACGTATATTTTGAAACATACATAAACTTAGCACGTTACATGCTTACGTATGTATATTACATACCCATGCAAGTATGTTACTTAGATTAGCACGCACGTTTGGCGACACATTACACATTTCATATGTAAGTAAGTTGCATACACAAGTATTCTTTACGTTATAAACGTACGTACGTACGCCTTTTCCGAACGTTGCATTACGTGCATATGAAACGTTCCTGTGGTAAGTAACGTACGCGTGTATGCACGAAGGTATCTATATAATGCACATACATATATAATGTAATGAAAGATATATGTTACGTTTGTACGTATGCATGCCACATCCGGTACATACATAGTACATTTTATTATTCAGTTTTATGGACATATTGCACGCATGTACGTTACATTAGGCGAAATCATGTTTCATGGCATATTCTATGTTACATACGTACCACGTTTCACATATATACTTACGTCAGTTATTGGCACATCGTTTCATATATACGTTTGACGTACGTTACATAAGCGAACGCATATTTCATATTTACGTATGAACGCACGTCACAGGCCGCACGCATGTTTATATACGGCGACGCAAGTTACATATATGTACGTTTCTCCAGGATCGCACGTTGCGACACGTACCTCATCGCCTCTCATACCTTACGTTACATTGCCGCATCAAGGTTTCATATATACTACGTTACATACGCACGTACCCACGTTTCATATACCTCATGTCATACGTACGCATGCTTCATATATACGTAAGGACGTAAAATACATATGCACGTTTCTGACGTACGTTACATACGTACTAATGTTTCATACATACCTCACGTTACATACGTAATCGCAGCTCATATATACTTACGTTACATACGTACCTGAACCATTTTATACCCAATACTATCGATAGTTTTCAAAACCATCGATAGTTTCTAAACTATCGACTGAGAAAAGCACCTATCGATAGTATCGCCTGAAATAAAACTTATCGATAGTCGGTCGATAGTTGGAAAACTATCGACTGGACATCGATAGCTGAACCATCGATGCTCTAAGGAACACTAAACCAAACCAACGTCGTTCATACCGCCTCGGCGTCTTCTCACCGTTCCTCCGGCAGCTTCATTCTCTGACGTCACTCGCGATGGCAGCGCCATCTTACAGGTACTCGGCTGCGGGATGGTGGCCCAGAATATAATTTAAAATTTCACGGGAACTATTGTTCATAGCGAGATAAATTTATATCAACTGATAGAAATTTTATTTTACTATTTTAGAGCTATTAAATTTGAAATTAGAACGACAATTACTCTTTTTAATTTAAAGTTACTGGAAATTTAGGGTGCTCTAACAAAGCAATAGCTGTTGAACGTCTCGCAGTGCTAAGGAGCCGAATTTTATTGTTGATGACGTCAGAGCGTTACCGATAGATAGATCTGAGCAATTATATTAGTAATAATTAATGAAATGAAAAAAGTCTTGCCAACACATCTTGCAAAATTCATGGAGAAATTCCCCTGCAATAATTTTAAAACCAAATAATGCTGCATTATTATAGACTTAAAGATAACAAACACTGTAAGTATATTTATAAAATCTAATACAACCTCGTTTAAAATGTTACACCTAAAAAAAGTTTTGTCTATTTTCCATCCAGAGATGTACAATCTTTTAAAAACCATCCTGCACTTTCACTCAAAAGAGTTATTAATAAAATTTTGTTGTTATTAAAATCCAATTGCTAATAAAATCTAATTAAAATCCAATTGTTATACTTATTCTAATTTGAGAAATTTTTCCAAGAATTTTCAGTATTTCCTTCCACTAATCTTTCGAAATTTCACGAATGCAAGCGTATATACTTCACATATGCTAAACTAATAAGGAATAAATATATTTGCATCTCCTGTACTCTCCTTCAGGTTCATATAATACTAATTAGAAATCCTACGACAGAAAATATTTTGAAATGGCAGTGGCACTTTATTCAAACAATTTAACTTGGAGTGAGTAAGGAAATGAATGATATGAAAATTTCATCGGTCTTGTTTCCATCTCTCCTATGTACAGCTTTGTTCTGTGTACTTACTAAAATTATGTTGATAGTTTATTATTTCATCCTGCAAGGCACACGACGTCCATATAAACTCACAGTGTCTAAACGTAAAGACATCAAAGCCAATTGATTGCCAAACTGTTTCAGTAAGGTAGAAGAGAGCGGTTTATTCGCACAGTCATTGCTTTTATCGACATTTTAAATCTCTTTGCATTCACATCTCTCAAACGTATCAAGAACGAACTCTTACTTGCCCGAACTGGGATTCCTTTGAGGAATATGGAGACAACCTCAGATGCCAGGACGAGACTAAGACTTCAACAGAAATCACGGGCCTTATTAATGGTCACAACAAGCTGGTAGACTAGGACTTTTCAGAGTGCCCTAAACAGATTTTATTCAATAAAAAATAATAAGAAAATTAATTACTCAAATAAATGCTGTTCATTCATTTAATTTTGTCTATTTCTGTATCTTTCTTCTGTTTATTTTCGTTGTAAATTTTGCAGCGTTTCAATAATTTTTTATTAAAAAATAAGGAAAGGGAAATGTTGAGTCACAACTGGTTTCTTTTATTTCATTGTTAGATTCATCACAAAGTCATCTTCATTGGATGATGAATGACCTTGAATAAAATGAGGTCAGCCCACTTTGATGGGTGAATAAAACTGTATTTATTAATTAACTTTGCAAGTTATCATAAATAAATTTTAATCTAACAATAAGGGAAGTATAGAAGTTTGAAACCAGAATACTGCTTTGGCACAGCATTGGGTACATAACATGAAAATTTAATAAACACTGAAAATTATGGCAGAATTACATTTTCTTAGCAAATCAATTATAAAAGGACTAATCGCGTTTAGATAATCCTTATCTTCGTTAAACTGAATTGTTTTAATGTGTTGGTCACTTTTCGCAACACTGAAAGAAACAGTATAAAAATTACAAGTTCTATTTTTTACCTTCCTAGTCATAATAAAGCAGTATACAAAACAGAAATCATATTGGTAATGTTATTAAAAATAATCTGACGGATGCTCATTTTATTTCCCTTCTTAGAATGACTTAGATCATAGTTACCAATGAAGAGATTATTCTTGCAATGAGATATTCTACTTAAAACCTCAAAAATTAAATATACAGTTCAATTTCATTGAGTATTTATTAAAGAAGATAATCTTAGCTGAATTAATTGTTTAAAAATGTTACAATAATCAGGCAGAACGGAAGTTGTAAAACACACATGCCAATGTGATTCCTCAGTTTTCACAATATCGTGGATCGTTGACAAAAGATTAAATCCTAAATAATGCTTTTAATTGCCTGCTAGACAGGTTTTAAGTGCAAATTACTTCAACCATTTAGTTTCAAACTCTTTAATTATGTATGCAGTATATACAAAATATTTATCGTACATTGAAACGTTCGTCGCATTTTCTCATCCTTTCATCCAGATTTCAGTTAAAGATGATAAACATCCATACAAATACGTGCAAATCTGCATTCTAAAACTAAATCCATTCGTCACAGAAATTTTTTTGCCTCATTATTTATTTTTCAATAAAATTACTGAGTTTAAAATCCTAAATCACCAAGAAAGAGCACAACAAATCGTTTTGGCATTTCAAAATATAGAAAAATTTAAAAAACTGCGCAAAAGGGTAATAATAATACATTCAGCATCCATTTTGAAACTGTAGTCAAAAGTATCTGTTCAGAACAATGTTTTACATTTAGAGTCCAAACCGTTTTCAATCGAAATCTTATAAGCTTCCTATATCTTAAAATTATCGACAAAATACCGATTATATGTAAGACGTTCGTGTTAATTCTATCGCATGATTCATAACAGGTGTTCTCAACCAAATACACGATCCAAACAGTGTCTCAGAAAAGATTTTCCTATCCAAAATATATTCTTTAAAATTTTTCTGAAAATTCTGAGAAATTCTTCATTTCATCTAATAACCACAAAGGATTTTAAGGAAAATATAAGAAACATAGTTTGCTTTAATGAAACATTAGAATTATCATCATCAGAATTTCAACAAAATACTGATTATATGTGGGCATTCTTGTTAATGGAACAAACGCGACTCAGAATTGTAAGTGACTCAATCACATATTAATAATCCAAACACATTCGAGAAAAAAGATTTACCCGGTCCAAATTATATCCCCTTAACATTTTTCAGAAAAATTCTAAGTAATTCATCATTTCATATAATAATCACACTAAGTATTTGAGGAAAATATGAGAACATTTTTTTTTGCTTAATGTGAAAACAACTAGTTGAAAATAAAATCATCCATTCCAGGATATCTGGAGAAATATACTAAAAAAATATTGTTGCAAACGTTTCTACAGGCAAGAGTCAGTATTGAACCTAATGTATAATATGGTATTACTTCCTCATGTAGCCTTTTTCAAACAATTAGGCTCACATAGCATCAAATTCCTACAATGCATTCCTTTTGTAGTAGATATTCATTATGAGAATTTCCCGGCCACATTAATTCAGGTCCTTTGCTCAATTGATAAGAACTAGAGCGAAATTTCTTGAGAATAAGTTTTCTCAGGATAATTCTCAGAACAATGTATGAGGAAGAACGGGTGAAAATTGCTTCTTTCTCGAAGAAACAAAGAAAAACTAAAAAGATTCCTACAAACTCAACCATTCATAATGCCCATGTTCTAGCTCGGCGAATAACGTACGAATTTCTCCCTGTTCTGAAGTTAAATAACCTTTTATTTAATTCTTCACACCTTCCAGTAAAATCTATAATACTTCAACAAAGTTATCAATCACCGAAATGTTTCTTTTAGATTTTATTTCAGATTCAGAAAAAGAATGTCTGTGTCCTTTTTCCACTTGAGGAGAGAAATATTAATAAAATTGATAAAAGATCGACCATCGGTTCACACGTCAAAACGCAGAGCGGACTTTCAACAGCGGCAAAAATTACACCTCGACTATTATTAAAATTATCAACTAAACGGAAGAGTCGAGCATTAATCTCTGTTTTTTTGGTTTCATGGAAAGTTTTTTTCTTCCAAAAATTCTTTTCAAAAGCTGGCTTTTGCGTCCTTTAATAGTTCCGCAAAATTGGTCTGGCTCAAAGAATTGCTGAAAAAGGAAAGGAAATAGCTGTTGTTTTATAGTAACTAAGAGGTTTTCACCAATATTCGATATTGTGTGATGGAATATTGTCGAATAGAAAGATTTTCTTTCACTTTTTACGTGAAAATGTGTTAAGAAAGGTATAGCGAAAAGCAGTAATAGAGAAATGCTGTTTTGCCTCTTAAAAAATCCGAATGTTGAAAGTCGTTCTGAGGACTTTATGTCCGCATTTATAAATTGAATTTTGGAAACTGAACTTGTCGATAGAAAAAAGTGAAAGACAGTACAACAAAATAGCAAGCACAGTTTAAGCATAAATTATCACACAGAAAGTCAGTTGTTTTATGAAGTGAAAATTTCCTTCTTGGAAAATTTAATGAAAGCACTTAAACGGATTGAATAAGAAGAGCGTTTTAGAAACAAGAAATATTATTATTCAATATTAATATATAAATCAATAAAACTGAAATAAATTGGATTATCTTACTTAATATACAAAAATGTATATGCTAGTCTTGGAAACATATTTACAAGTAATAAAAGATTTACATGTAAGTAATATTTAAAGTAAAGCCTTTTCATAATTTAATCTTATTATGCTAAATACACTGTGTTTGATCGTTATTATATAGTTTCGAAATTTAAAGAAAAAATTACAGAAATATAACGCATTACATGATTGGTGTTTTGAAACCATTAAGAAAACTAACATCCCATTAAAATATTTATTTAAAATTCATCACCTTTATGGAATCTCATCAGATGAAAACTCTTAATGTGAGTAGATAGTTTTGAAGTAATACAGAGAGATTCACTTCAGATTCTAATGTGTTTCATAATAGATGTCAACATATGCAGCTTTAAAGATGACATATTAAGACATGTCTTAAATACAAAATTCATTCATAAATGTATGTACAATAATATTATTCAGCATCATTTAAACTGTGTAGGCTATTTTGTGAACAACGCTTAAGAGTAAATGAAAATATTTTCATTCCAAATCGTTTCTAAGCTGGACTCTAAACGTTTACGACAAAGCATTGATAGATGTCTGTTATGCGACCAATGCACATTCCAAATTATAAAATGACTTCAACCAATAATCCACATCCAAAAAAATATCTGAGAAAATAGTTTGGCCATCCGTACTCAAATTATAAAAGAATTTTGAACATTATTGACCCATTCGCCATTTTCATCTTAATAACTGCAGAAAAGATTTTGACGAAAATAGGTTAACATGTTTTGCTCACGAAGCGCTTATTCTGAAAATAGCAATATTATTCACGATTATCTGGATAACTATGCTGGAAAACAATGCTACAACGGTTTCTGCCGGTATTATAAAATCTTGAAGTGTACGTGTAAATACAGCTTTTCCCCTTATGAGTTTTGTTACAGCTACTTGTCATTAAATTCTACAAGGCAACATCCATATTTGGTGGTAGATCTATTATAAGAATTTCTGAGACACAATAATTCATGTTCGTCGCCTATTTGATAAGAATTGGAACGAGATGCGTTTTCTTAAGAGTAAGTTTCCTCTGATGATTTCAAAATAATGGGCGAGGAGGAACGAGGCTAAAATGCTTCCGTCAGAAATTTAGATCAAAGGAAATCTTTCAGAGATTTCTAATGAACTCAACTCCTCTCTGTCTCTGTTCAAATCCTGTCTGAATTTCTCCCCTGTTCTGAACTATGAATAACCTTTCTCTTTAATCTCTACACCATCCAGTGTATCTCTCATACTTCGCCGAAGGCTATCAATGACTGATATGCGTCTCTATATTTTATTCCCAGATCTAAAAAAAAAGAATGTTTGCTTTACCTTTTTTCATTTTGAGGAGCGAAATAATAAAATTGATAAAAGACGAACTCATCGGTTCACCCGTCGAACGCAGACTGACTTGCAAATAACAGCGAAAAATTCTTCCACTATTATGTAGTAACATCAACTAAACGGATTAATCAAGCATTAATCTCTCGTTTTTTTTTTTCCTTTTCATGGAAACTTTTTTCCAAAAAATTCCTTTCCCCAAAGCTTCGGGCTTTACGTCCCAAATAGTTTCTGCAAAATTCATGTCCGTAAGTTATTAGATGGGAAGGGAATGGGATATGACTCATCTTTTAGTAACGACAGTTTTCACCGATATTCATGATATGGTGTGTGTGGAATATGCTTAGTGCTAGAAGATTTTCTTTTTTTTCCTCTTTTAGCGCAAATGTGTTATGGAAGATTCATGGAAAAAAGCAGTAATTAAGAAATGCTGTTGTCTTCACAAAATCTGATGATGAAAGTCGTTTTGAATAATTATTATGTCCCAATTTATAAACTGATGAAATAAACTGTCGCTATGAAATCGACGCGGAGAGCAGTAGTAACAAAATAATAAGTAAAGTTTTAGCATAATTTATCACAAAAGAAATTACTTTCTATAAAATGAAAATCACCGCTGGGGAAAATAAATGAAAGCACTTAAGCAAATTGTTTATGAAAATATATCAAAGACAAGAAATACATTTATGCATTATTAATAAATTATTCAAAAGTGCAATAAATTAGATGAACTTAATATATAAAAATGTATATCTCTGAAACTCAATTATAACTAATTAAACATTTATACATGAATTTAATGAGAATTGAAGTAACAACGTTTGTATAATTTAATGTTATTACGCCAAAGAACTGCTTTTGATCTTTTCTATAATAGCTGCTAAAATTGAAAACAGATAAAATAGAATCATAATTATTTATAGATTTCGAACTATGGAAAACAACATAGCACATGCAATGAAATGTTTAATTTAATTTATTACTGTAATAAATTAATGTATCTTTATCTTATGAAAGTACAGCTACTACAGAGTTTTAATTTCCAGTGCATGGCAGAAGTTAGTGAGGAATACATTAAACTTCATGAGATTCATTAAATTGTAAATGTTATCAAATTTATGACTTTGATCGTAAAATATATCAAATGGATGATGCTTCGTACAACCACTCGCACATTTTTGGTTCATCCTCAATGCCAAGTCTTCTGAATCCAAACGCATGCTTGGTACTGACATGAAAGAAGCGAATGATAAAAGTGTGCACGTCACAGATGCAGATTCCGAACCTTTGTGTCGACTTCTCTTGTACATTTATGGTGATACTGTGGAACTTAAAGGTGGACTCTGCGTTTCAATTGTATGAAGCTGCAGAAAAAGATTCGATTATGACATTGAAGGATAAATGCTATACTTTTATTAAATACAACATCTGTCCTTCCAACACCTCAGAAATTAGTTGTCGCAGACTCACACCATGACGAAAATCGAAAGATAGCTGAGGAGTATAACATCTTAGAACACGACTACAGCGTTTTAAATTCGAAAGCGTGGCAAAAGTTGGTATGTTGATTATGTTTAACTTCACTTGCATGGCACTTTTCACGCTCAGCAACATGTTAGTTGAAGCAAAACCTGCCGGTAAGAAGAATTAAAGGTTACTAAATATATTCTTTGAGATTACTGGGGATCTCGTATTCTTAGAGGGCATTGTTTACAGATTTCACAGAAAAAGTGATAAAATGAGAAAGGAAGTATAATTCAATAGGATATTACTTTAGCTTTCAACAATGGAAGAGAAACACGCAGTTAAATATTTCTAATATGAATAAACATGGACTGAATTTATTGTAGCAACAAAAAGTAATTTTCTAAATTATTCATAAAAATATTTTTGAAAAAATATTAAAATTAGTAGAAAAATGGAGGGCAATTAAATTGATATAATATTGAAGGTAATTTTTATTAAATTTTAAAACGGTATAAAAATCATTTTTTGTGAGAAAATATTTCTGAAATTTATCGACGAAAAACTCCAAACTTCTACTTCATTTTTTTTAAATTAGCTAAAATTCTAATTATAATTTCCAAAAAAATTGCATCGAGGTGAACGTTCATAACCTTAAAAGTATATATGTCTTAAATTTGGTAGATCTAGGTCCAGAGATCAGTCCTGTAGAGCTCCAGCAGACACATAGACAGACATACATTTGCTATTATTCATAGAATACAATTACTGAGTACTTTCAGATTTTGGATGTTCAAGAGTTCTGTGGCACCTTTCGGATGTTGTGTATCCCCATCTGGTCAGTCCACTTCGATAGACACAGTTCATTTTTTCTTGTCAAGGATTGATATCTCTTGAATAGGTAGTTCCTTGATCCGTGAGAATATTCTCACATTTCAATGTCAATACAAGACGAGTTGTTTCTGAGACTCTGCTATCTTGGGTAAGTCTTGTAATCTTCTTTATAAATACGGCTGCAGTACACAGTTCTCTCTGGTAACTGGCCATATGCTTGCAATAAAATAAGACAATTTTAAGTTAGGAGTTATCAAGTTTTGGAATCGATAGAAGCATTTTTTTCGATATTCCATTGAGATAGAAAGATAAAACAGAATCATAATTATTTACAGATTTTGAAACGTTGTATGAAATATAACATCTTACATGCCATTAAAGGATTAATTGAATTTATTACTGTT
>BGPR01054980.1:0-10107 GCA_013235015.1 Araneus ventricosus
TAGGCTAATATATATCAATGTCATGGAAATCAATCAGTGTTGAAATTAAATGGAAAGACTGTAGTTCATCGGTAAAAGCGTACAGATGCTAATCAGGGTAAGTAAAATCTATACGAACCGCTAAACCCTTTTGTTTATTTTCTTTCTATAAGAACTCTCGGCATTTTCTTACCGCAGATTTTTTCTTGACATTTTGTTTTATGAATGTTTATGTTGCATATGTTGCTTTTACAATTCTGCTATGATTGTTTCTTATATATATATAATTTTTTCTTTCTGTAATCGAAAGCGCATACTCAAAACAGTAGGTGTTCAAAATTTGGTGTTGAACCAGCCAATAGTTTTTACAAACTGTTTAAATTGGATCACTGCATTAAAATGAAGTAAAACCACATAAAAATGCTAAAAAATATTATTAAACTTAATTTTTACTTTTTCCAGCACCTTAAAAAGAATTTTTAACGAAGTTCTTAGAACACTTAGGAAAAGGATAAGCAATGAACATCAGAATTGAAAAAACATCATCAAGAACTATACATTTTTTATTCCTTTATTACTAACTGTGCTCATGCATTAATTGAAAATCATGATTTTATTTACAGACAATTAATGGCTATAACCTTCTCATATTTTAGTGCAAACGATATTCCAAGTTAGCAATTTTATCCTTTTTTTGTCATGTTATTTCAGTTTTAAACTTTACGGTTTCTCTTAAAAGAAAAGTTTACGAGGGTATTTTCAGAAATTGCTCATTTGCACAGCAGGAATACTTTATCCCTATATGCCAAAATGTGTATTATTATTTTTTTCTTGTGACCTCGAAACCGCATGCCCAAGACAGTATGTGCTCGAAATATGTTTTTGATCAATCTTATAGTTTTTGCATTAGGAGGCGCCTAAATACGTCCTGTATAATTTGGAAACTTTATATTAAAATGAAATACTACCACATAAAAATGCTAAAAAGAAACATAATAGTCAGTTTTAACGTAGGACTACGTTCCTACCATTGGGGTCTCAGGAAGGAAATTGATTCACACGCCAAAACGCCATAACACTTGGTTTGAGAATTCTTTGTATCTGGGTAACTACATATGTTAAAAACATAGCTATTTTAGAGATAAAGGTTAACAACAGAAGTTACAAAAAAACTTACGAGAAGCAGAAGATTCAAGCGAGTAAAGTAGTCCTACGCCTTTATCAACAACGGCTGTTTGAAAAGACAGCCACCCATCATTTTTTATTTGTGTTCCAGCAGATTAACAAATTTTAAAAGCAGAAAAATTGACTTTAATAAAATTATAAACAATTTTGCTTCGTTTTCAAGTATGGAACTTATTTAAATGAATTTTTCTTTACATATTTCTAAGGTATTAAAAGGTTCACACAAACGACTGAGCTCTCATTAAAAAAGCCGCACGTGTGGGCAGCCGTGGTTTCCTAACGCAGGGCACTATCATCCGAGAGCGGGTACGAATCGCTCGACGGGTCGCGATTAAACTTTTCAGAAATCACCAGCAATATAGATGCCGGCTTTTTAAATAACTTGACAGCCAATTAACACCATTATGAGAAAAGGATATTGAACACAGTTATATAAAACTATTTTGTTAAAGAAAAAAGTGGTATATTAATTATTATTTATTAAATGTGATTATAAAACACATTTGATAATAATGAATGCGAACGATCTGTCACGAAGTCAGTATATATTCTAAGAGAGATAATTATTTTATAAGTAGTAATTTAACATAATTGCATGTTAAAAATGTTTTTGCAAATTCTTCACCTTTAGGATCGACTGTAAAACATAAAAATCAATTTCCTTCATGAAATCATCCGTAAATTCTTAGTTCTTTGCAAATCGTCCCGTGGAAGTGTTTGTTCCAACCATACTTTAAAAGAAGTTTTGTTTACTCAAAGTTTTTCTCTTATTTAAGAAAATGACTTGATATGTTTTGTAATACGTTAATGACTCATTCGGTTATTTATTTATTTATATATAAGTTGTCATACTTATCAAGATTATCATCTTGGTGGTGATGTATACGTACTCAGAGCCATCAAGCGAATATCAAGGGAACTGAAACAATATTCAAAAGACTCTTAGTAATCCGGGAAAAAGCCCTCGTGCTGTTTTAAAACTGGAGGTTAATAATCCGGCTTGAAACGCCGGAATATAAGAGGGGCCGGATGACTGAGAGTCTACTGTTAATGTATCACAACATTCTGAGAAGCTACCACCGCAACGTCTACTTTGGTTTACTGTATATCCTTATAATAATTGCCTATAGTTATATTTCTTTTCATGTTCAATAGTCTGCTAATGGGGCAGACATATAAGCATTCTAGTTGGAGAACTGCAACTGTAATTAATAAAAATTATTGTGACCAACTTAAAATTGGTTTTGCGTTAAATGTAATGACCTAAAAAAGTCATCTGTTATTCATGTCTTATAATTTTGCAAATCGGTGAATCTTCAAAATAGGATTTTGCAATCCAGATTCCGTTACCCCGAACTTATATATGATTAATTTTAACAGTTCCATAATAATTTTTGACGTAGACTTACAACTCTCCATAGTGATCTAATGGTGTGTCGGGAGAGGCAAACGTTTTTCGTGGTATTTTTAAACGCTTATAGCTCCGTAACCAAATAACATAGGGAGTTGGTTTCAGTTTCATTGAACAGAGACAGGTTGGCATTGAAGATTGCAAAAAGAATTTTAGAATTTGTATTTACTGTTTAGCCACAGTCGAGTTGCAAATTGGGTGAAAATAATCACGAAGAATTTTACACAGATAGATTCACATAGCCACACTAAACTAATAGTCACTATAGACTATAGAATGAATAGTCACATAGAGCTACTTTAGTCACAGAAAGTCACAGTTGAGTAATGTAAGTAAGTCTACGCCCCTCAATCCCAGCGGTCATTTCGCAGATAGAGCCTCCCACCGAATAATTTTTTGTTTTATTCTATATATTGATTTAACACAGAAATACAATATTATAATTAATATTCAGGTTAATATAATAATATATATTCTGGTTAACATTTTTAAAATTAGTTAAATGAATGTGAACTGTCAGAAAAATAATATACAGAGTGTCTCAAAAAAGTGGTACAAGCATTTACACTATACGATCAAAAGTATCTAAACACTTTCAGATTTACACATTTTTTTTGAATTTCTCCAGCAAGGTTGAAGAAACTACATTTGAACGTGGACCATGTGATGAATAGGCTTGACCTCACAGTTTGCAATGAATATTCTGTCACGAAGGCTCTTACGGGACCGAAAAGAAATTGACCAAGACGAAAAGGGATTTTTGCTGACCCCGTTTCATAGAAAGATGATAATGATTTACAAATGTCATCGATGGTTATGCTTAATACGTGCATTGCTTACATGAATTTTCGTAAAAATAGCACAAATATCCTGGAAGATATAAAGGTTTTCTTAAAAAATCCTAAATTTTCCCGCACTTCTTTTGCATATAAAGCGGGACATTCACCGTTCTTCCACTCATAGATTTTTGGAACACAAGAAGGGAAAACCTTTCATCAATGTAAGAAAAAGTTGAAAATTGTCGCAAATAGATTGCGCTGTTAGAATTCAAACGAATTTCAAATCCATTGGAATGGAAGGCCATAAAAAGTGAACTTTGATTTTTGGAGGTGGCGATAAGTCACCTGTGTGTGTGGAGAGTATTTGGAAGGGGAAGGTGCGTGGGAGTCAGTCTGGGATTTTGAACGTTCTCAAACAAGGGTTCTCAAAACAAACTTTGTACACTCCGTGAATGACCTGCCTAATCCATGGATTTGAATGGGTGGGAAAAATACCCCGCTCTTTGCGCTAAATGGAATAGCCTTGACTTCTTGTTAATGCACAGCTTAACATACAGAACTTTTTATTAAAGATGATTAATATTTCTAGAGAACAAGCTGGTTGCTAAAGGCGGATATGTGTAGAAAAAAAGAAAATTGTTTCAATGGCGCTATACAGGGCAAACTGTTCGGCATAGATATAGTATATTTGGGGAAAAAAATTGGCGGATGGGAATGTGCTGTACATCTCGGAGCGGTTTTTAAAAATTTTAATTAGAAATTTAATTCAAGATTTAGTGGAATTTCGACATTTTTCAGCTAAAACTTTTAAAAGTATTATAGGAAAAAATAATCTTTGGACCATCTTAAAACTCAAAACAATATCTAATAAATGATATAAATTCATTTGCCGAACAAAATTTTAAATAATATTTTATAACAATACTTTTCATTGATGTATTGAAATAATCCTAAATGCATCTGCATTCTTCATTAATGCTTTAAATATTTAAATGCGGGTCTTCTTTTTTAATTTAAAATTAAGATATGAATTTACTGCATGTCTTTTTGCGTATTGAAAAGATTTGTTTGTAAATTTACATTTATTGAAATTTTGATTTTAGTTAAAGATTTAGAACAATTACAATTAATTGCATTGATTTTATATTATTTTATATTTTCAGTAAACAAAACACTCTGAGATATTACTTAAATCATGAAATATTTTTGGTAGGAAAAAAAATTTCGTTGCTGAATGATTTCACTTTCCATTCTTACATTCTTTGTAAACATGTATTGAAATAGCAACAAAATTTGTGGGTGAGTTGTTGTTTAATTATTTCCCGTTTCAGATCAAAGTTGAAACTGTAAGTAAAAAGCCAGTGTGAATTAAGGAAATGCCTAGCACAATCAACAGAACAGGAGTAAGGCTTCTCAAATAATACGAGATAAAAAATATCTACAAAAACTTCAATTTACGCTATGTTTGCTTAACATATGCTGTGTTAATGTTTGAAAATGCTGTGAAAATGTGCAAACAAAAATTTTCATAATCTGTAATGCCGGCACACTAGCTGGTAGTCAAAGGCGTCTGTCTTTAATTACTATTTACCACTAGGAAGAAAGGAAAGAAGAAGAAGTAAAGAGATTTTATTTTGCAATTAACGTCAAAATACTCTGGTTAGTTTTACCCGAGTGAATTTGGGTTTTTATTTTTCGATTATTATTAAGAGTTTGATGTAGAAAGCTGCATTTCATTTTTATGTAATAAAATCTAATTTAGAAATGCATATAATTATTTTTCTTTCAGTCACGCCTTTTTTCGTATGTAAATATTCATTGCAATAAGAAGAGTGTAAAAATGTCGGAATAATAATTTGACTCACCTTTTCAAAATGGAAAAAATACAAGTAGAAATATTTCTTTTTCCGCCCTTCTATTTGTTGACAAAAAACAAGAGTACTATTTTTCTCCCATTAATTGCCCCGAAAGAAACAGCTGTAAACGTTCAGTGAGGTTGAGGTTATTCTATGGAATAGTACAATATATTAGGGAAATAGTATATTTAAGGGAAATAGTATATTCCCTTAAATGCCCTCAAACAGCATAGAATTGTTGAGGGAAGAATCGTGACCATTGATGGTCACTGAAGAATCCAGTCATTGCTTCACCCTTTTCTATAACGTCTGGAACACTGCTCAAATAATTGCCCTCGAACGCATAAACCTAAGGAAAGACATCATTTCCCCTTTTCAAAGATGAAATACATGTCATCAAATTAAAGGATTTTTTTGTACCTTGTTGGATGGTTTTAGTTGTCCGAAGAAATGTTTTCTTTTACTTAAACCCTTGTGCTACCAATCTCGATTTATATTTCTTTACATTATTGTTCTCATCATGTTTAATATTGTATACCCATCTACAACCTAAAACTTTCATATTAGATTTTGGTTCAACCAGATCCCAAACCTTTCTATTCTGCATTAATTTAATTTCCTCCGACATAGCTTCGTCCCATTTCTCTTTGTTTGGAGAAATTTGAGTTTCTTTAAATGTTTTGGGGATTTCAGTCATATATATCTCGTGTTGAAAAATATCATTTACAAGGCTTGCTTCATCTACGGAATCTGAACTACTTTCATTATTACATTCCGTTTTTTCTTCAAAACGCGTATTTGTTGTTGTTGTTTTAAAGTTAAACTGATCAGGGTCAAACTCTAATTTGTTTCTCTCACAATAAATTTTAACATCATTTATGGATCTAAGTCGTTCTTTACTAGGAGGATAATAATAAACATCTATCCTTTTACTTTTTTCCCTAGGTTTTTCTAATCTTATACAAGTTGAAATATCTAACGACGAGGGTGTTTTCGGTGAACTAGATTTTTCATCCTGTGCCCTGCAATCACTATCGTTATTTAAATTTTGATCCAATTGATATATAGCATAGTCATAATGTTTAACTTTACCAAAAAAAGTTTTCACGCCATTCTTCGTTTCATCAATTTTAACGTGAATACTTTCTACGACTTTCCTTTCTTTAGGTAACCATACCCTGTATCCTCTTCTATTCACAGCGTAACCTACCAATATTCCAATTTTAGCTTTGGGTTGCAATTTATTTCTATTAACAATTGGTTCATACACATATGCTAGTGAACCAAATGTACGACAATGGCTAATGGAGGGTTTATGTCCCGACCATATTTCCATCGGCGTTTTTCCCTCTGTTAATTTATGACTACACCGATTTTTAGTATGAACATAGGCATGAAGTGCTTCCGCCCAAAACCTTGGTTGTAAGGCACTATCTTGCAGCATAGTTCTGATCGCTTCCATACTTGACCTATTGAATCTTTCAGCTATACCATTTAATTCCGGTGTATAGAAAGATGTTCTCTCAATTCTAATACCCAAATTTCTTAAAAATGTCTCAAAATCTTTGTGACAAAACTCCATTCCGTTGTCGGTCCTGACACTTTTAAGTTTCCTTCCTAATTCGCGTTGTACCCTAGATAAGTACTCGTTAAAAATTGAAAATACTTCATTTTTACTTTTAAGAGTAAATACATCTATTTTTCTAGAAAAATCATCAATTATGGACAGAAAATATTTACTTCCCTCCAAAGAATTAACAGGTGCAGGTCCCCATAAATCCATGTGGACTTTGTCCAAAACAGACTTTGTTACTCGTTTGTACACATAATTCTTTTTCAGAGACGTTCTTGTTGCTTTACCTACATTACAAGCTATACAAGATTCATTATCTATTGTAATATTTACTTTCTCCAACCCTTTAACCGATTTAATTGTGCACATATCCTTAATAATAGGAATATTGACATGGCATAATCTCTTATGGATTAAATTTAAATCTACACTAGTATACATTACACTGTCTAATAAAGGATAACCAGATACTATATAAAGCATATCTTGCCGAAAAGCTGAAAAGAAGCATTCATTATTAGAATGACATATACGCATAACATTATTTGACCAAGTTATTTTAAGTCCTGCTATGTCAATTCTTGCTCCACTAATTAGATTCCTCCTCATGTTTGGAGTATAACATACATCTTTTAAAGTGATTTTAACATTACCTTTAATGTCTTTAACGATGAAGTCGATATCACCTATTCCTTTAACGTCACAAGTCGACTTCTTATCGGCAAGGAGGGCTTTTGTCGTTGTTAGTTCCTTAAAGTTCTTGAACCAGTCACGTTCGTAACAAAAATGGGAAGTAGCTGCGGTATCTATCAGGAACTGATCCCAGTCCTACAAGACTCCAAAAACTTGATTAGTTCCACAAAACGAAGTTTCCGATGCGAAAGCTTGCTTCTTTTCTTTATTCCGCTTCTTATAACATTTAGATGCATCGTGTCCCTTGCGGGAACAAAAGTCACAAAACGGCCCCATTCCTTTAGGGTAACTGATTTTCCTGTATTGACCAGGGTTTCTTGAAGGGTCCAACACTGCTCCACTACGTTCAAAAGATTTCTTGCGAGTTTCCTGCTGATGAAATGATTCAACGGTGTATGCATTCTCTGTATAATCTAGGTTCAAATCCTTCTGCTTCAGTTGAATTCGTCCAGCTTCGTTTACAAGTTCTTTTTCAACTTCAAACAAACAGGCACAATCCTTTCGGTTTACTTAAACAGCACAGCTTAAAATGCATCTGGCGAAAAGGTGTACGGGATCGCACGGCCCATAACCACTGTTGGCATGTCGTGAGTGTAACGTGGCAGAGTTAACGCAGATACCAGGCAGTTTAAAATACAAATTGCTTTAATCCAGTTTACTTAAAAAGAACCATACTGCTGTCTTGCAGCTTACACACTCACTGACAGCAATTCCTTTGACTGCTTGTTTTAAAAACACAAATGAACAATATATATAGATTGTAACAACCAATCAACTTCGACTAGTGCCGTAACTTCGGCTACGTCATGAAAATTAAACAATGAGATGCGTTTCATTCAGTGACTGAACAATTTCATTTGAATTTCCAACAATATTAGGACAGATTCCGAAAATTTCCTTTTTCCACGCAGTTTCAAATGAAAGAAATAATCTGTAAGAAACGGTGAAAATGGTTCGTTATTGTATCTTAATCATTTCACATAACAAGACTGCTTTCTATTGCTTATGAATTCCGCGTCATGAATTTTTTTGAATGAAAATGATTCCTGATTACTTTACAGCAATTTCAAATGATCGATTCGCTTTTTTCTGCCGTCAAATAGAAATTTTCGATAAATGAAAATAGGTAATATGATCTTTTGGATTTATTTATGTCTTGCCTGTACGCGAGGTTTTGTGTTTGTTTGTTTCTATTTTTCCTGACAGTATTCAACTGGAATTTTAATATATGTTGCTCTATCTATTTGCTGTTGAATGCTATCACGGTCGCTTTTACAATTTTTAAAAAATCTTAAGCAGTCTATAAAGAACTTCGTTAAAGCTGCATTTTTGTCCTACATATTGAAAGATATCTCTAAAAAATATCACTGACATTGTGTTTAAAAACTTGTAAGAATGCTACAGAATATATTTTTATCTCTCAGAAAAATGTTTGAAGCTATGTGTACCTGAAAGAAACATACACCTGTTGCTGAATGAAAAAATAATCAGTCTTCATATAAGTTACCATTAAAATTCACATACAGGGTTGAGTATGAATAAAAGCTTAGAAAAAGATGCAAGTGGTCAGACATTCAAGGTTTCATTTGTTTATTCTTCAATATTCACGAATATTTCTCTGTTCATAAAGAAGCGCAAATATCGTTTGCTTTTTGTTCCTCTTACGGATGGTGGGAGATAATTCTCGACCGTGGCAGATTTTGTTGTGCAATGAGGCATATTTCTATATGAGAGGCGTTGTAAATAGGCCAAACTGCCTAATCTGGGTAACTAAAAATCCTCACGCTCACCGACTAATTTCCTTGCATTGATCAAGATTTATGTAATGCTGTGTCTTCCCATAATCATAAATAAATTGCATTACTTTTTGAAGACAACGGTGTCTCAATAACTATGGCTTACTCTACGAATATTGTTAGACACACATCTGTGACCCATTTTTTTAGAAATTCAATCACTACAGCAAAGAAACTGTCTTGATAATACCATTTCTGTGCAAGGCGGGCACCACTTCATGACACTTTACCTGTTCAAAATATTTTGCGGCAAAGCTTTTCAGACGACGGAATGCTAAGCAGGCCATCTCAAACGACTTTGTCAGCCTGTTCCCCGATCTAACACCTGTGAAGTTTGTCTCTGGAGTTATTTAAATAGCAGGATTTATATGATTGAAATTGTAATATTATTTGTCTTGAAAATAAAATTTTACGGCCTGTTTTATCTGTCCACTTGTATATATTTTATACTTCTATTGAGTCTGTCGTATCCTTCCTCAACGTACTACAAGACCTGCAAGCGAGATTTTTAGAACAGAATGAAGGAGGATATGTCGAACTATACAGGTAATGACAATATGTTATAACATGTGATTGCGTTAAAGTTATTGCAAATGAGTTTATGGTTTTTTTCTTATTTTCTTTCAACGCTTTAGTGCAAACGATATTCCTCGTTAACTGTTTAACTCCTTTATTGTGACGTTATTTCGGTACAATTGCTTTATATTTGCTCTTCACAGAAGTTTTTGCGAATATTTTCAAAAATAAGTTATTTGCACCGGAGCGACAGTTTTCCCCTACGGGCCAACATGTTTATTAGTTCTTTTCTTGCGAAATCGAAACAGCATACTCAAGA
>BGPR01054981.1:0-10107 GCA_013235015.1 Araneus ventricosus
GGATTTTCCTCTTTTCCAGCAGTATTTAACCCTCTCACACCGAGCAAGGCTGTCTAAAAATTCCCCCTTAACAGCGACGAAGGCCTATCTGAAGCGGTTGGCTTCTTCTGAGGGGAGGTGAGGTTCTGAGTCGCTTCGGAGATAAGCGCGGTAGGGGTCACAACCCATTTCAACCACAGAAAATTTATAGAAGAGGGAGAGGTGGTGGGATAAATGACCACCCAGGTTGGGAGAGACCAATTCATGCCGTATCCTCCCAAAAAGGGCTGGTTTTAAAGGGGCTAAAATAAAAAAGTCGCCTCGGGATTAAAGAGTTAAAGTGCAGGCGCGTCGTCATCTTTCCTTTTCCTGTTTCGGAGACTGCTCACGCACGTCACTTCGATTCCTGGTCATGGTTCCTCTTTATAATGGAAAAATCACCGTGAAAATGAAATTTTCGGTTTAACTAACGAACCGCAATAAAAGAGCTGATTTTATGAAAATTCGTCGCCTTTATTTCCTAAAATTCTTACATATATATGTATTTCGCAGGTATTAGCCGCATATAATGACTCATGACAGAGAACAAAATGAATCCCATCCCGAGACAAGCCATCAGCAGAAGGATCTCATGGACCTGGTGAAGGGAAACGGGCCTTGGCAATGGATGGTTTGTGCAGTGGTCCTCGCAATCAACTTTCCAGATGGAGCCAATAACATGTCGATGGCATTCATGGCGCCGAATGTGGAACACTGGTGTGCACGACCGCCTGAATATAACATGAGCTTACAAAAATGGAAAGAAACTGCTTTGACACCCAGTGATATGCAGTGTTCCAGGTAGTATCATTACCTTGTTGATTCTTTTGATTAGAATGTAGAGTTAATCTCAGAATAGAGCAAACACCAAACCTTTGTATCTCGAATCATTCGATTCTGAACACTGGAACAATCGGCATTCAATCGCCCTCCCTATTTCTGCCGTAATCCATGAAAATCCAAAACTATAGAAAGTATTTTCTTAAATACCCCATAAAAAGATATTTGAGGGGTATTTAAGAAACACTTTATATAGTTTAAATTCATTTAATACTAGCCGCCTTCGGCAACCTTATTGTTCGATGGGAATATGATTCCAATTGAATCTTGCATCATTTTATATTCATGGTTCTTTTGACAACTTAATTTTAAACTTTATAATGTGGTAGATATTTAACCTATGTTCTTTTAGTGGCCTTGCACCTGTTCTGTTCATTGTCTGCATAAATGTCCCTAATGGAGTCAAATAACTGACCATGTCATGTAACATCTAACTGCATGTTGTCGGTGCCACCTTCAATTTCTTATTCCTCTAATATGCATTCAATTTCAACATTAAAATGGCGCAGCACATTTTATGACCAGTGGCGTGTTATCTGGATTAAAACAAGCTGAAAAGATTGAAAACATAGGAACCATAATCATTCAGCTTACTGGATATATTTCTTAATATGCGTAATATCTCAGAGAGCTTGGTTTACAGATTCCACAAAACTTTTGATGAAATAAAATATGAAATCAAAATGCATTATTATATTACCTCAGCTTTCAACAATGAAAGAGAAACAAGCAATTAAATATTTGTTTAAAAAATGAAAACGGTATGAATTACATTGGAACAATGAAAAGTTGTAAATTATTCCTAAAAATATTTTTTTAAATTTATTAAAATTGGATGAAAAATTGTCCGGCAGCTTAATTTATGTCGTTGAAAAGGTAATTTTTGCACTTTCAGATGGTGTAAAAATAATGTTTGTGCTGTAATATGTTCAGAAGTTATCAAGGGAAAACTCCAAAATTTCGCTTAATTTTTAATTAATTAAAATTCTAATTAAAATTTCAAAAAAGGGCTCCGAGTTGCATATTTCCACCTTCCAATGTATGTTTGAGCCAAATTTCGTAGCTCTAGGTCCAGCGGTATGCTTTGTAGAACGCCAACACACAAACACCTTCTCCTTTATTATTAGTAGAAATTTAAGTAAATAAACAACAAAAATAATGTTCCTATACAAAATACTTTAATAATTTCAAGTTCCTTTTTTATCCGCACAAGGATAAAGTAGTTGAAACATTTCCTGTAAACAGATTTCATTTTATGAGTACATTATTCTATCAATAATCCGACATATAACGTTCGTTTCAAAAACCTGAGACTATCACTTCTGCGACTACTTTACAACCGAAAGAGATGGTATGCAATGAGTAAGATGGGTGTTTTACCGGAGTCAATAAATGAAAATATAATGATTATATATATTGCTAAGTAAAATGTAAATCTCTGTCTCTCCATTTTTTACTTCACCCCTATTTTGGTGAAATCAACTCCGCCTGGCACATGCGCAAACGCGCCGAGTATTCCGCATGTATACCGCGAGAATGATCAGTATCAGATTAGAAGACGGTCGGATTAACGAAAGCGCAGGACTAGTGGAGGTTCATTTAGAAAACACACATTTTAATAGAACAACATAGGTTTATTGCACAGTATATACAAATTTGTACGGGAAATTATGCTATATATAAAATATATATTATAAAATGTAATTCAGTATAGTAACAGCATCCTATTGTTTACGTCGCCTGAATTACGCCAGGTCAATGACATCGGTATGCAGTGACTTTTTTTCCCCTTTAACACTCCCCACTCGCTCTTCTGGAAACGCCGGAGAAACCGGAATCGAAGTGCCGGACTATAGAGAGTCCACTGTATACTTTTCAAAAACGTATTTTTTTTACAAGTGCTTGATAGAGATCGAATTAGCTTTAGTTTCGTTCCAATTACCAATTTGGCATGTATTGAGAGATGTGTGAATTGGAATGTATTGTACAGTATAAAAATATAAGCATTATAATATTATTTTATAATCTATTTATATATCATTACGAGTCTAGCAATCCTTGGCATTCCATTTTTCCCTCCCCATCATTGCTACGGCTACAACAGAAGTTATTTCATATTCATTTATTGCCATTATCCGAAGTACCATTGTTTTCTTTTTCGTGTTTGTGTTCCTGATCGGTAAAACACCACATTGTTATATAACCTTTTAAACTTAATTAAACATTTTTGTTCGATTCAGGGTCTTTCGTTGATTTTCGCTCTCTCTCTCTCCCGTGTCGTCCGACCCTTCAGCCAGCAGCTCTTTTTTTGTGTGTGCCCATACCTGTAGCGCAATGATGGTAAGTGGCGACCGGGTCATAATGATTTAGAAATGTTAATGACGTCTGCGTCATGGTATTAATTTTTTGCCCTCTCATCATTTTTGGTTTTAACCAGCGGGAGTGACCTCCCCTAAACTTTCTCGAATATTCATTTCTTAAAAACTCTCGTACAGCATGTCAATTCCTCGAACCCTCCATCTGATAAAAATTTCGAATCTGCTCTATTCCCAGAACGCAACAAGTTTCTCCAGGACACGTGAAAACAACAAAACAAACGGAAATAAAATAATCCGAACAGGATCAGAATTCCCCAAAAGGGAGAAAAAGGAACCAAAAGGGAAGAAAAAAGCGCCAAGTAGGAGTTGCCTTTCGCCATGAAACCGCTGAATATCATGCACAGAGATTGCTTCCAATACGCATGGGCGTGGAGTTTACGGATTTGTTTCAAAAGTAAAAAAAATGAATATGCAATTTGAACACCTCTTTTTTAACCGATTGAGGTGAAAATTGGGCACAGATTTATAATTAATGTTAGCATCCGTGATACCAAGTTTCATTTATCTAAGTCAAAGAGCTTATGAGAAATAATTTTTACGAGTATGCGATTATACAGACCGACAGACAGTCAACCTTTTGACGGATTTAGCCCAAAATTTTATACGGACCTACATTCCTGATGATAGAACTGTGTACCAAATTTTATCTATCTAGTTATTCAAGTTTGTGAGTTACTGCGTTCACATTAACACGGACATACAGACAGACTTCCAGTGGACGGATTTTGTCCAAAATTTGATAGAAATCTACAAATTATGTGTCAAGACCGCATACCAAATTTCATCCCTGTATATTTAATAGTTTTTGAGTTATCGTGTTCAGACACACGGACGGACATAATTCCAAAATTGTGTTTTTCGAACTCAGAGAGGTCTAAAACATGGAGATTCATCAAAATCTGGAGTTCGAATTTTTGACGATTACAATACTTTCTCTTTGTAAACGAGAAAGTAAAAAGTGATATAAGCGCATTAACGTTTTGTTTCCTTGTCTCCCCTAACACTGGCGTACGGGCTTTCTATACCCCTTGGCTCCTGGTTGTTACGCCATTGCTCCATACTTTGAACCACATGGCAAGTGTCTAGCACCCTAGGGATTCTAGTTTTCCCTCATCATCATTGTTACCACGAATACGGTAGTTCCTTCATTGTTTTTATGGCCATGACCCAAAGTGCCATACTGTTCTTTTTCATGTTTGTGTGGCTGACCGAAAAAAACATCGCATAGTGTTCCTTTTTTTCTCCCTAGGTCCTCACCATGCTATAGGAACCCGACTAAATCATCTTGAACGACTACACACTTATTAGGATCATTTAAAATTTGTGAAAATTAAACAAATAATCTCATAGAGATAGTAATTAACTTACGTCATTGGATTAGTGTGCAACCATATTAAAAAGGGCGTAAGTCACGAAATGAAATCGAAAGCGAAAAGTCTGCCTTTGAGTTAATGTCCAAAAAAGCAACATTTTCTTATCATGCAACATACTAACAGTGGCAAAAACACGTGAATGAAGGATTTGGTGAAACAATAAATTGGTTTGAATTTAATTTTAAGACAATAGAAAGCACTGTTACAAATTGCGTTTGAAATGTTTATTCAAATTAGAGAAAAAATGTACTGCAATCACATTAGTATCAATAAATGATAATTAATTGCTCTTTAAGATGGTGTAAAAATAATTTTCGTGCGATAAATACTTTAGAAGTTTTTGGCGAAAAACTCCGTAAATTAGGTGAATGTTCATTATTTAATTATATATCTTAAGAATTAACTAATTTTGAAACTTGAAAATAGAGCACAGTTGACCTAGAAATGTACCAAAGAATGTCATGGGAAAATTTCATGTCCCTACCTTTCATTCTTTTGACCGACAGACAGATACATGCATTTTCTGCTATATATTACAGATATTAATTCATCATATTGACGGATTTTGACCCATATAGGTATCTCATATGTATTATTCCAGAATTAATGTAGTCAATATCTAATATAAATATCTAATATATAGCATGTGTAATCATCCTTTTATTTTATAAGATGTCAACCTAAATCTTGAACCAAACACACTAAGAGTGTTATATACCTACAATATATCGGCATGTGTAATCAACCTTTCATTTTATAAAAAGTCAACCTAAATCTCGAGTGTTTATAAATTTCATCAAGATATCTGAAATCCGCTGCAATGACGGGTTCGGTTTTTCTTGTGTTAATCAGTTGAGTGGACATGAAGGGGAAGAAGTAGAAACATCCAACGAAGGCTCCGAAACTGATAACGATCCTCGGGTTTTTTTTTTTTTTTTTTTTTTCAAGCGATCTTTGACTGGGTTGATAGATGTTGAACATAAACACTGATAAACGAGAAAATAAAAGACGGGAATACTGTTACGAAAATAATAATGAATAAAAAAGCCAATGCATAGCATTAGGCTATGCGCATACATGCAATTATTAATCGGGCAACAGTTTAGTTGCATGTTAAAAGACCATGGGCTCAAGTTAGAGTGCGCATACATGCAACTTTATAGATCGGCAACTAAACAGTCGTAAAACCACAGCGATCGTCTTTTGATTAAAGAATCGCACAACTATCGTAAAGTACATGGGTTTCTACTGGAGAGCGCATACATTCAACTAAACAGTTGCTCTGCTCTGTTCATTCAAGGGGTGAAGGTCACAAAGCGAGCTCAGAAATTGGCGCGTTAACTAGACGGGGCGTTTTAAAGAAGCGCGTGCGCTATTCTTAAAATAATTTAGCTCTAAAAATGGCTGAGATTATTAGGATTGATATGGAATTATTGATTGAGTGTATAGAAAGAAGGCGTGCGCTATATTTATTATCAGTTATTACTTTTAAAATAAATAATAAATTTGCATACTTTTAATGATTGTTACTCCATTTTTATTAATAATGCATGTGTTTTATTACATAATTTTAATTAGCTCAATTGGTATTTTCTTAATGGATATTTCAGATGCTTTGAAATCAGTAGTTTTAATTTTATCCTTTATATTATTTATCTCTCTTTGTCAACATCCCTTTTTCTTAACTAAGCGATGAATCAGATATCATTGAATATGACTTTTTAAAAGACTTCAATGAAAACGTAGTCATTTTACGTTTCAAAATTTGAGTGAAAAAAAATTTTGAGTCACAAGAGAAGCTGTCACTTGGGCAAACTTAATCTAACTCATGTGACCTGTGCTATAAAAATTGAAAACTATGAAACATTTTTTTTAACATTTGTTAAATATGAAACATTTATTTACTCAATATACTTCAATAATAGACAAAATATTTTAATTATAGTGATGTGCGCTTTTTGGAATGAGCTAGTGATATTTAGAATCGTGTCGCATTCTATGTTTTTCGTATTCATTGTGTACTAGCCATCTTCGGCGACTAGCTTGCTCACCGGGAATATAATTTCAATGGAATCTCTTATGCATAATTTAATATACATGGTTCCCTTAACAATTTCAAATTGTGATAGACATTTAATCCATGTTCTTTCAGTAGATTTACACCTGTTCTGTTCATTGTCTGCATGTCCCTAATAGAGTCAAGTGACTGGTTGTGTCATGCAACATCAAACTGCACATTGTTGGCATCAACTTCACTCTTATTCCTCTTGCAAAATATATATTAGATTTTAACTTTAAAATGGCGCGGCACATTTTACTTCCAGCCTCATATTAACTGGATGAAAATGTGCTGATTAAAACATAGCATTAAACATTAAGATATTGCCTTATCTTTCAACAATGATGGAGAAACACGCAATTAAATGTTTGTTTAAACAATGAAAACGGTTTGAATTGCGTTGCAACAATGAAGAGTATTGTAGTAAATTATGCCAAAAAATATTTTTAAAAATTCATTAAAAAAAGAGAAAATATTGTACGGCAACTTAATTGATATCATTGAAAAGGTAATTTTTTGCATTTTCAAGATGGCGTTATGCTGTAATATTTTCGGAAGTTATAAAGGAAAAACGCCAAAATTTCGCTTAATATTTAATTAAAATTCTAATTAAAATTTTTAAAAAGGGCTCCGAGGTGCACATTCCCACCCTCCAAAGTATGTTTGTGCCAAATTTAGTGGCTCTAAGTCCAGTGGTCTGACCTGTAGAGCGCCAAGACACACACACATTCTCCTTTATTATCAGTAGAGTAGTAGTCGGCTACTTTACTCTGAAAAAACTGATGTACTTTGATAAATTGTTCCGCGAACTATTTGTAAATTGAATATAGATATCAAATTCGAATTTGGTTAATTTGAAACTGAGGGATCCACAATGAAAATTAGATGTATCCAAAAGTTCGAATTAAGAAAAATTGGGTTTAAAAACAAACACAAGAGATAAAGATTTATTTTAAAGTTTTAATGAATATTACGTAATTAATTAATAAACAGTAAATAATTTCGATGTATAAAGCAATATTAGTTATTCCAATAAATAAAAATAAATTAAATAATAATAATTTAAATAAAGAAATATATGTACAGCACCTAGAGTGCAAAAATTGAGTAATTATTTTTTAATTAAATACATAGAACAGGAGCTAAGAGCGAGTTCTTGAGTTAATTATAGGCCTTAAAGATAATTCGCTGGCACTTAAAAGATACGGACGTATTTAACTAACGAAAACAATTAAGAAATGAGCACGATTTCAGTTTTGACCTAAAATTAACCTAATAAATTCGAATTATAGGCTTATGTACAGAACTCGCCTATTACTAGTAATGATCATCAAAGCATTTGATAAAGAAAGAAATCAATGAAAACGAAAGTTCACCATCCAGTCTAATCATTAAAATGATAGCTTCGTGAGCTGAAAATGAATTTGAGAAAAACTAAATTGTATCACTATAAAAAAAATCATTTTGGAGCTCGCAGCGCGTGCGCAGTGCGTGAAAAGGCAGCCAGAGCATCCAAAAATGGAGAATCGAAAGAGATTAAAAATCGCATGTATGCGCACCCGTCGCAACTAAACAGTTTAGTCGCCGTGAAATCGCGCGGTGCAGGCAATCCGACTAAACTGTTTAGTTGCGGAAGGAATTGCCTGTATGCGCTTAGCCTTAGAGATGGGAAAAACCTGCGGGTTTTAAAAGAAAACCGGTTTTTTTTGTTGTTTGTTTCGGTTAACCGTTTTTTTGTCGGTTATTTTTTTGTCCCTGTTATAACCGGTTATTTTTTTTTTAAATCCAATAACCGGGTAAAAAACCTGATCGGAAGATAGGCTCGATTTTAGGTTCTATTAGACTAAAATTTACCAACTTATAAAACTTTGAATTTCATCATCTTGGGCCAATCAACGACAACCGCTTCCTCGAGGCGTCTGTTGGTTGGCGGATTACTGAAAGAGTCTTTATGAACAGATAAGTATTGGTCAACGTATTGATTTCTTGTAAAAATAATATTAATAAAAAATTTTGTCTACGAACGGTGTTTGTTTTTTTATAAAAAAAACCTAAAAACCGCTTATTTCAAAAACCGGTTATTTTGAGCTGTTATAACCGCCAGGTTAAACCGGATGTGAAAAAATCCTGTATAACCGAAAACTGGTTATTTTCGCAATAATCGCCATCCCTACATAACATAAACAACACAATTATTTATGCAATGGGAATTGGCTAATTACAAGCTAACGGGACCACAATAAAAATTTGATTTATCCAAAATTTCAAACAAGGATAAACTGTATTTGGAAACGAATGCTGTAAGAGAAAACTACAGTTTTTAAACTAAAGTGTTTATTTATAACACTTAAGAATATACACTAACGTAGAAACGGAATGAAGTAAGATACTGAATAGGAAATATTATTGATGGAAGAGAGATAATAATTATCATTTAAAACACTTCGTAATTTAAAAGTTGATGATTTATTTGAATTAGTAATTTTAATAAAAAAAACAATATACAGCATCTTAAATACAACAGTTGTAGAATAAAACATCAGAATAAGCATTATAATATACATCTAGCGCGTTCCGTTCGTTAAGGTAAGAAATTGTTATTGCTTTTGTTGAATACACTGCACGGTAGTAATTCGGCTTTGCAAAGTAAATCAGCAGTTGCTTGCGGAATCGAAACATGATTCTACAAAATAGAAGAATAGTAAAGTAATTCAAAATTGAAGTCTTGCGTTTGCTACCTATTATGTCTCATAATTAACGTAATATCTTGCAGGATTTTTATTAACTGATTCAATAAAAAAATTCAGAGTGTTACAAGAAAGCAAAACTTCAAATTAAAATAGGGATACTAAATTTTTGGCACAAACGTAATTTGGAGGGTGGGAATGTGCCCCTCGGGGCCCTTTTTTGAAATTTTGATTAGAATTTTAATTAATCAAAAATTAAGCGAACTTTTGGCGTTTCTCCTTAATAACGTCCGAAAATATTACAACACAAAAATCGTTTTTACACTATTTGAAAAAGGAGAAAATTACCTTTTCAATAATATTTATTGTACAATTTTTTCTCTAATTTTAATAAATTTTTAAATATATAAAAATATATGACTAAAAAGTCATAATTTATAACAATACTTTCATTGTTGAAATTGAGTTCGAACCGTTTTCATTGTTTAAACAAATTTCTAATCGTGTGTTTCTATTCCATTGTTGAAAACTAAAGAATTTATACTTTCTTTTTAGTTTCATCAATTTTACTCTGAAATCTGTAAACAGAACCTTTAAGGTATTTAGTATATAAGGAAATAAATCCAGTACGCTGAAAGATGTTTTTAATTCTTTTTGAAATTCTTATTAAAATAATTATTTGCATTCTTTGAAATTGGAATTATACTATTACATTAAAAAGAAATTTTAATTATTATTCTATTACATTAAAA
>BGPR01054982.1:0-10106 GCA_013235015.1 Araneus ventricosus
AAAAAAAAGTATTTGTGAATGACGATTCAAAATTAAACTTAAAATTTATAAATACACAAAACTGGGTATTTTCCAAAATAAGTATTTGAGAATGGTGATTCAAAAAGAAATATTAAATTTATAAATACCCATACACTGAATATTTTGCCAAAAAATGTATTTGTGAATGGTATTTCAAAATCAAACATATAAAATTTATAAATACTCCTAACTATATATTTTGCAAAATTTTTTTTAAAAAATGCATTTTCAAATGGTGATTCAAAATGAAACATAAAAATTATAACTATTCCAAAACTGGATATTTTGCAAAAAAGATATTTTCGAATGGTGATTCAAAATTAAACAGATGAAATTTCAAAAAATGGGTATTTTGCAAAAAAAGAAGTATTTGCGAAAGGTGATTCAAAATGAGATAAAAAAAAATAAGTACCCCAAAACTGGATATTTTTTTAAGTATTTGTGAATGGAGATTCAAAATCAAACATATAAAATTTATATACATAATACATAGTTTATAATTTTTTTTTTAAGTTTTGATTAAATTATAAAAAAAACCAATTTCTAACAGGATTCAGAATAAAGTATTCTAGAACTTAAACGGGATTGGGGGATAATTTAGTTTTTCCGGTTTGAAACTATGACACTTATAATAGAGTAATAATTTTTAACACAGTTTACGTTATACTAGTTGCCTTTGGCGACCAGATTGATCGCCGGAAATAAAATTTTAACTGAATCTCTTATGCTTAATTTGATATTCATGGTTCCCTTAACAAAGTAATTTGGAACTTCAAATTGCGATAGAGATTTAACCCGTGTTCTTTACGTAGCCTTGCACTTGTTCTGTTCCTTGTCTATTTGAAACTCAATATTTAGATGTTACTTGACTCAAGTAACATCTAATTGTATGTAATCGACACGAACTATAATTTAACAAATTTTATTTCAACATCGTAATAGTAATTTACTCACATTGCCGTGCTGGAAGTGAAACATTCTTGTTTTGATTTAGTGAATACATAGTCGTTTACTTTACGTGTATCAATATTACTACATATTTTACGTTAAAAGTGAAAAAAGGGGAAAGTAACCTGCTTGAAGCTTTTAATGTTAAGACAGGGTAAAAGTATCCAATGTAAGTACTGTAATGTTGAGTATAAACATGCCAATCTAAGCAAAATGGAGAAACATGCAAAAAATATTTCAAAAGTTCTATTGGATTAAGAAAGGTTTTGAAAGGGATAAAATAGATGATGAATTTTCTTTTAATCAAATTCCAACCATGATAACTACATCAAATTTAGAGTTTCAAGAACATTTAAGTATTGTTGTTTATGATCCAGATGAATCCCATCTAACCAGGAATAGTTTGTGTGAGTGTGTGTATCTAATATATCGTCAAATAATACAATAGTTTCCTTAACAAAAGAATTCAAATTTCTTGTTGCTGAAATTTTATTACAAAGATCACTTAACTTTGTTGAAAGTAATATGAGTGAATATTACTTTCAGAATAATTCTCTTTTAAAAACTGTTAGAACTGAAACATCTGCTAACTTTTCATCAGCAATGTCTGGTACTTTGACTAATTAATCCAAAAAGAATGTTAAACAATTATATCTTTCATTTTAGTTTCTACACTCATGTCCATAAATTAAGGATAATGAAGTTCAGGCAAAGAAAGAGACAGAAGCAAAACAAATTTGACTTATTTGTAAAGTCTATTTATTAAACAAAAGGTAAAGAGCAAAACAGATGCTATATGTTTGACATAATTAATAAAAATTGCGATTTTTACTCCCTGGAGCAAATTTCAAAAAAGAACCTATTTACAAAAAACATTATAACATGGTTAGTATTATGCTTAATACGGAGTATGTCTCCCGGATGATGCAATACAGGCCTTACAACGCCTAGGCATGCTGAGTATCAAATTATCAATCTGATCTTGGGGAATATTACACCACTCATCAAGCAATGCCCTCCGAAGTTCCGGTAGACAGGTGGGAGGGGGTTGACGGGCTGCAATTCGTCGGCCAATCATATCCCACACATGCTCTATTGGATTCAAGTCCGGTGAGTATGCTGACAAATCCATACGGGTGATATCCTCCGATTGAAGGCAGTGGTCTACAATGTTTGCACGGTGAGGACGGGCGTTGTCATCCATAAACAGAAATTCAGCACCCATGGCGCACCGAAACAAACGTACATGTTGTTCCAGAATGACATCCCGATAGATGTGGCCTGTCATCGTTACACTCTGAACATGCAGGTCAGTTCTGGAACCAAGAATAATTCCTCCCCAAACGAGCCATCCTGTACCACCGTAACGGTGTCGTTCAATGGTGTTCTCTTGGTGGTAACGGGTACCTGGCGCTCTCCATATGAAAGTCCGGCGAGAATCAGACTGCAAACTAAACCTGGACTCGCCGGAAAACATCACACAAGACCACTGTTGCGGTGTCCACAATGCATGCTCTCTACTCCAGGCTAATCGCAGGCGACAGTGAGTTGCGGTAAGTGGAACACATCTGACAGGCCTACGAGCATATAGACCAATGTGCCCTAAGCGTCTGTACACGGTCTGCCTTGAAACTGTCGTACCGGTAGCTGAAGAGAGCTGACGAGACAGGTCTGATGCTGTGCTCCATCTGTTTCTTTTGGCAGTAACTGCTAAATACCGGTCCTCATTCGGCGTTGTAACTCGGGGTCGACCTGTGCTATAACATCTACTCACATTATCATCATCTTGGAATCGTTGCCAAAGCCTGGAGATGACACTCTGGGCGATTCCAAGTTCCTCGGATACTTCCAGCTGGGTACGTCCACATTCCAGTCGTCCGATAATTCTACCACGTAAAAAATCACCCAAATGCTTCCTTTGTGCCATAACTATGCGGTTATTGCACTGAAAGGCTTTTAAAGCGCTTGTGAACAATTTTACTTCTTTGCCACCATTCCTTATATACCCCTCTCTTACACTCTCGTCATTGTGACGTACTATCCGCGCCATCTGGTGGGTTCCTGTAATTTGCATATTCTTCTTTAAGATGTGTGTGATAATTCTACAGGTGAAATTTTTATTTTAGAGTTTAATTTTTGTGTGATTCTGAATTATCCTTAATTTATGGACATGAGTGTATTATCAGCTGTTTATCATTTTAAACCAAACTCATTATTTCGTTTTTTCATTTAGTTAAATTAACTCTCATTTTTAAAAAGCAACAAATACATTATTATTCCTTTACTCATTGTATTAAAAAAGGATTGACATTTAAGCCACGCATTTTATGCAAGATCTATAATATAGTATTGCGTTTTTGTTTTTTCTGATTCATTTTTTAACCTTTATATAATTTAAAAGGTTCATAAAACTATATGTTCATAAAACTATATTTCTTTTTTTTTTTATCTTACCTAATGCTCAATGTATATTCTATACATATTTATATTATATATAGAAATCATATTTCACATCAGTGCCTGTATTTTATCTGAATAGAGTTAATTGAAAAATAAATACCCAGGTAAATACCCTGGGTATTTACCCTTAAAAATAAATACCTGGGTATTTTACATCACTGC
Source organism: Araneus ventricosus (assembly GCA_013235015.1). Lineage (NCBI taxonomy): Eukaryota > Metazoa > Arthropoda > Arachnida > Araneae > Araneidae > Araneus > Araneus ventricosus. The sequence continues at coordinate 3,592 of BGPR01054982.1, forward strand.
TTTCGACGTACATTTTAGAGATAATATACATATTTTAAAAAATTATTTAAAGGGCGGACTCAGAAAATAACAATGCATTTGTTAACTCTTGTTAAATCTAAAAACTAGTCAAATAATATATTAACTGAAGTATTTACAAAAATAGTTCATCATGTGAACTTTCAAAAAATATTCAGGGTGACATATCAGTAGTGAGGCACATTTTCTCAGAAACATGTAGTGCTATAAAAATATTACTAGAATACAATTGAAATATAATTTTTCAAAAATAGTTTTACCTTCAAATAGTTCAAACTTGTAGTTGTAATTATCTGAATTGTATTTTAGATAATTCCAGTCCTTTTTTTCGGTGAGTTCCGTTTTAAAAAGAGAAATCGAATATGTAGGAACCAGACATGTTCCCGTTGAGGCAACATGAAAGTGAATCTGAAACCTAAAAACAGCCAATGAAAAAAAAACAAAGAAGGTGGAAGGCGAACGATGGGTGAGATTGAATGAGGAAAAAAAAAAATTAGTTGGTTTTTAGCGCAAAACAGGAGCATCCGAAAATCCAGTTCCGGCTAAGTTCTAAGACAGAAAGAATAGCTATTTGCCTTCGTCCATTATGTCACTCAGTTGTACGCAATGAGCGAATTTTAGTGCTTTTCGAATATATTCGTTGTGCAGTCCAATCCTGTGTCTGTCTTACTTTTTTATTCATTTTCTATCTTCTTTTCTCGTTTTTATCTTTTTTCGTTATTATAATCGAACTCTCGGAGCGGAGAAGTAAGCAAAAAAGAATAAAAACAAAAATACGAATCTTTAAAACAATTTTAGTGAGTTCTGCAACTCTGCAGATCTAAAGGACGAGTCGCCACTGTTTAGGTAAAGCTTATTAATACGCATAAGGCTAAAGAGCAAATAATTCAGTATTCTGGTTCAATATTTGGCTATTTTTCCTATTATACCTTAAATTTTCATTTTCTCAAGTTGACCTTCCATTCTATATAAAATCGATAGTTGCAACTATCTGCAAATGAAACTGAGTAACAGTATGTGCCATTGGAAATTTATTTTCAATCCTTGATGACTGGCTGATATACTATTTGACAAATATTTGCATTTCGCTGCTTTTCTGTGTTGAATAAATTTGCATTTCTGCAATAAACATCTCCATATAAATTTGTGAGCAGCCCCTTGAAATTTAAAATTCAACATATCTCTGTAAGTTTGGCAGACAGAATCGTGAAACTTAGTTTATGCACAGATGAGTGTAAGAGGAACATTTCTCGCATTCACACTTTTGCTCTTTGGGGAACGTATAAAAATTTAATTTTCTTACCTTTTTATTTTCAACTTCCACAGAAGCCAAAGGGATTTCAGACAAATTCCTACCTTATTTGGTGAAACTTTGTCATTGGAAGTATATGTCTAAAATCAATATTTAAGGAAATAAACGCTTGTTCCACCTTCTTGGGACACCCTGTATATAAAAAGAGAAAGTCACTCACTGACTCATCACCGAAACCAACAGGGCCGACTTAACAAATTAGAGTGCCCTGGGCTGGAATAATTTGACGCCCCATCAGGACAGTAACTAGGAATTTCAGTGGCTATGGTCCAATGAAAATAACTAACTAATAATAAAATATAGTAAAAATGTCACCTGTTCTGTGGTGAAAGACTTACAATTTTGCAGATCGGCTCCTTTTCAAAATAGGATTTTGATCATTATTTATTTAATTGACACAAAAATTTGCATTTTAATTTATAAGCAGGCATATACATGTTTATGTGACATTACAAAATCGATGGCTGTATAGTTACGGCCACCTATCATATTTATATTAACATATTTAAAATCATAATTTTAAAAAAATTGGTTCAAAATTAAAATAAATCGGTTTAATAAGTTTATAGGCGTCTTTGGATCAATGGTGCCCGTGGGCTACAGCCGAATTAGCCCATTGGATAAAACAGCCCTGAAAACCACTAGGACTAGAAACTTGAAATTGGTCAGGTGATTGTTTCTTGGGTAGCTCACTAAGAAAGGATTTCTCAAAATTTTAATTAGAATTTTAATTAATTAAAAATTACCTTAAATTTTAACTTTTTTCCGCAATAACTTTGGAGAATATTATCGCACAAAAATAATTTTAATGTCATCTTAAAGCTTAAAAAAATTAGCTTTTCATTGATACCAATTGCATTTCCATGCGACATTCTGTTTAATTTAATTAATTTTTAAAAATGTTTTCAAACACAATTTGCAACAATGTTTTTATTGTTATCGCCTGCAGCTTATTTTGGAGCATGTGCGGAAGAGGTCATTCACCGATTTAAAAAAAAACAGCGGGAGTGGTCTCCCCTAAACTTTCTCGTATACTTCCCAAAAAGGTGTCATTTTCCCTCTAACTAGGGTTGCCATACGTCCCGTATACTATTTGTCCCGTTTGCTTCCTAAACTCTGAGTCATTATAATTTTAAAATGACCTGCGCCCATTTTTATGATTATGTGTAAAAGGAAAATGATAACAATTAAAAAAATTGCGTAAGTTCTCAATTTTTACGAGCGCTGAAGTACCATAACTTTATTTAAAGTTTTTGAGATCGAAGTCTTACTACAAATATCATGCAAGATTTTACCATACCTTCCATCTGGAGAATGTCAGAACGAAGTTTTGGGTTCAGGGGGTTGCCATAATTTCCGAAGCTGCAATACTTCGTAGACCGCCAAGGTCAAAAGCCAACTATGCTAACTTGAGTAAAATAAGCGAAACGCCCGCCAACACATAGTCGCAATGTGCATTATGAACCAAATATGAAATTTGAACACCTTTTTTCCAATGGATTGAAACGAAATTTGAGCACAGATCTATAATTACCCACACAGCACACCCTACTCCCAAGGAGTTCCCCCTGTATGTATTTCGAGGGAGGCTGTGGTATCCAAAGGAGGTCGCGGCGGCGCCAAAGCACGTGCAACGGACGGTCACAGGAAATCGAATGTCCGTCTAAATTGATACTTTCTATAGCGCTGCGATGTCCTTCACGGGAGGTGGTGCACATCTCTGAGATAGCCGACGCGGGATGCTTTACTGACGCAGGTCATGGGATGGAGGCTCGCTTGCGTTTTAAAGGACCATTTTCATTGGATTTTTCACAAGAATACTAAAATGAATATCTTTTTTTTTTTTAAGAAATAAAAAAAATCTTAATTGATTTTAGTTGTTTTAATTTTGTCCTGTCTGTTTTTAAAATTAATATTAAATCAGCGCTAATTTGTTTACCCACGCATGAATTACTTATTCGAAGAATATTTTCTTTTTAAGTGTAATTGTTTTTATATAAACTTATTTTAAATGAAAAAAAAAACATTTTGTAAAGGTATTTAAATAGAAAAATTCCTTTGTAGTGATTAATACATGTATTTTAATATTGTGTATTATTAATATACTTCTGAATATGAGACATGTAGTATTGCCTGCTACAAGAAATGTGCTTTTTCCTTTTTCGCTTCCGTCGAAGATTGTGTCCAGTGCCACACGTGCAGGAGGTCATTAGGGATCACTTTCTCACCACATTACGAGCGGGAGGCTATGGTCACTCTAAATAGTGCCTGACAAACAACGTCAGTAGGCGTTGTTTTTTTTTTCTGTGACGCGCCAGTGTGAAGAGGGCCTTGATCCCTAGACTTGAAGAAGCGGATTATTCTGAGAATCTGAGACGCGCTTGCTAGATGATTTTTTTGGAAAGAAGAAAAAAATGGTGCTCATCCCTTCGTTCCGAGTGACGGACTTTTCATGTGCATTCTGCCTGAGTTGTTTTCTAAAATGAGGAGTATATGAATGACCCCGTTCGGGTAATGTTCTCCCGTCTGGATTGTAAAGAAGGAGCGGACATATGCATGTATAAAGATTCTTGAAGGGAGAAACCAGAAACAGATAAGAAATTCTTTAATTTATCAAGATTCTTTTAGTGATTCAGGCATCCACATTTTGCATCCATACTCTCACCCCCTACATTAAGAAACAAGAGGAACTTAGGGACTAGTAATACTTCTCGACTTTTGAGTTTCTAGTTTATCATATGTGTGTGTGTGTTTTTTTTCGAGATGTTGATCACATTTATTAGTTTAAGAAAAAAAAAGGGACCTCTAATATCCCGATAATTGCTAGTCTAGAAATTAGCTTAATGTCAATTATTCGTTTGTGTATTAATATAAATAATCTTTTAGTTGTCTTTTTTCAGAGTAATTCCTTTTTGCGTGTCTGTCTGACGTTGTTAACTCTTCCTTTGTTTTTTTTATATTTTATGTGCTGTCTTTCCTTGTTTTTTTTTTTTATTTTTAGTAAAGGTACTTGAAATATATACGGATAAATTACATTAGAAAATCAATTTTTTAATCTAATGAACTGTTTTTATATATCTAAGTGTTTATACATTATATTATATAATCAAGATAACGAATTTATAGTTTAAATATCAATGAAACATAATATATTTAAGTGTTTCAAGTCCATCAAGTAAACAACTAACTATTTAGGCAAATATGATATTGTGTTATGGATAATAAAATTTGCAATTTATGTAAGTTTAAATACAAGAATTCATGCAAGTAAACCCCATAACACTTAGCCTTTTTATATACAATTTATAAAGTAAAACCATATAACTTGTGCTCCGTGACCAGTCGTCCAATATTGTTCATTTTTTGAACAAAAAATTAAATTGACTTGAACAATCATTGGGTTTGCAATGTGTATATTTGAGCATTTTTTCTGTGTATTATTAATCTTGATATTTTGTGCATTTACTTTGATATTTAATTATTTGATATATTTTGTTGACAGATTATGTAAACATTGTTGCTTAAAAATTTTTTAAAGGTTTCAAATGAGTAATATGTAATGTAGAAAATTTGTTGTAAGTGAATGAATAAGGGTATTAGTTTTTTCATGGTTTTTTTAACTGAGAGCAGATTTTGATTAAATTTTTGATGTCTGTATGCATGGACTTACTGATTCTCTCAACCGTCAACAAGCTAGACGTGGACCTTTGCCTACAAACTTGGGCTCTATACAGGTGATCAGCAGACGTGCCTTTAGTTTCAATTAAAATTGGGAACGGTAAAATTGTGATGGGGGTTATTCAGCAAATCACAGACCCCTTAAATTCAACAAATGGTCAGATGAAATGACTTTCTTTTTTTGGAGTCAAAATTGATCCATAGATCTTGGTATGCCTCGAATCCACATGCAAAATTAACATTAATTGAGATGGTCACAAATTACTACGTTGCATTTTTTAGATGATCGATGACCCCTCTCATCAAATTCTGCGAACTTCATATTTCGAAACATGCCAGGTGAATCAATTCAGGGAATTTAAAGCTCATCCTTACAAGTTTTGACCAGTGGGAACATATAATCTACTGAAATTCTGCGGCACTCAATCAAATTCAGTCAATTCAATGCACTTCCATTTAAAATGGAAACAAAAGTAATTCGCGGGACACGAAGAATTTTTTTTCGTCATTAGTGAAAAAAAACGCAAAATAGTGTTGACTGAACTAAAGGATAGTCTTAATTTAATGCATATTGCATCTTCTCACAAATGGAAAATCAAATGAGTCCAGAATAAAATACTGGAGGAATTAAAGAATCAAATTGAGAATTTAAGCAATAAGGTGCAAAACATACCAAAATTACTTATACACATCAGAAAGCACTACAAGTGATCAAGGTAATGGTCCCTATTCAAGCTTATGGAATTAATTATATACTGGGCAGTACTTTGCACCACAAATATGTCTCACAGCAGGGTAGCATAATTTGTAGCTTTATAAGCGTAGTACACAATGTCAATGTTTTCCAATTCAAAAAGACATTTGAGGGATATTAATAATTCAGAGAATGAGAAATAGGGCACAACAAAGGTTTTTCCCGTATATAGAAGACGGTCAAAGATTATAGACAGCAAAACAGATGTCCTCAACAGAATTTTAGATCAACCAGACTCCAGAAAATATGGATTTCAGCAGCACATTGGAGCCAACATTATACAAGACCTCTCAATTCTGTAATTGCTCTAGACACTTTCAGGCCACACAATTATTTTGGACCTTGTCACAAAATTTTTTCGACCACAACAAGAATTTAAACTTCAGGAGGGCTGCTAAATGGGTGGCGGAGCAACCTCTTGCACTACTCGACCACAGACCCACTAATTTTGATATAAAACAAATGTATACAGTAGTAGGGTTAAGAATGTTCAAGTATTGAAAATTATGAGGTAATAATCTACATAAAAAATATTAACAACACAAGTGTGAATGAAAGAAAAAATTTTGCACATAAACAATGAAATGTTTTATGATGAAACTACCCACAATAAAGGTTAAATTTGGAAACAATTATTATGTTATGCTAATTGACGGTAGTTCTGTTTCTCTCTTTTGACTGTCTCTGCACATATAATGACATTAGAGGTGTGATTATAAAACACGACTTTATCTCAGAGCAATGATTCACACT
>BGPR01054983.1:0-10106 GCA_013235015.1 Araneus ventricosus
TTTCATTTTGTTTTGATAATGGACATTGTTGATTCATTGCAAATAACCGAGATCAATGTTACTTAAAGGATTTTCTGATAAAGTGAAATGTTAATGGAGTTTTATACTTCTGTAAATACTTTCCTGTTTCTTTTTGCATTGACAATTTGCTTTGGTGATTAATTGCAAATAACCGAAGTGAGTGTTACGGTTTAATACCTATGAGGATATGTGTTTTGCGTTTATGGTGAAATTACTCTCAAATATATCATTCCATACATCCTACTGTGAGATTAAAAACGGAATCTTCTTACAAATGAAAAAATATTTCTATTGGTTGTTTGAAATCGTGATTAGACGTTCATTTCCCACGCTTTGGCAGGACCGTTCTTCCGATCTCACTCCATGTGATCTTTGCTTACGGTGCCATTTAAAGAGCGTGTCTTATCGGGGGAGTGTTGCACCTTTGGCCGACCAAAAGGACCGTATAACGTTGCGTGTACGACAGATCACTAGCAATCAGAACACACTGTTCATCCCTGCCCATTTTACACCTCAATTAGCCCTTCAGCACACTCACCCATTTTTAGAACATTAGCACACGCGTGGGGTCATTTTGACCCCAAATTGTTAGACACATACTATTTATTGTACAAAAATAAAGTATGGTCAAAGTATAAGAACATTTTTTCATAAAAATAACTTGTATTTAAGACACAGATGCGATTTTTAATAAAGAAAAGGAAAATTGAACTTATATCCTTTTCTGTATTATTTTCTTCTATGCAGTGCACGTTCGTACGCTTCAATAACCATAACGTTAAATTAACCTGAAACGTTAGCACGTGCACGAGTCAATTTGACCCCAACGTCCCTAGTAAAAAGTGAGAAATCCCTTTTCACCGGTTTTTTCCTTCTTTTCCTCTTCTTCCAGCTCCCCTAGGAAGATACAGGAAGTAACAGGGCAAAGTGTTTAGAAATCCCAAGATTTTTTTAACAAAGAGAAAGAGTGTGGTCAAAAAGACCCCATGCGTGTGCTGACGATTTACGGGGCCTATATTGAAAAATATGCTTTACATAGTTAAACAGTCTGTAACAAATAAAAGGTGTTTGTATTGGAATTTGTAGCTTGTTTGTATTTCGATGTAATGCGTCCCCTAGGGTTTTTTTGCAGAATCTTTCAGCTCATCCTTTAACTTGTCTATCTAAAAAATTTTGAGTCACTCCGCATTTTAGTTACAGCTACAGAGTGCTTTGAGAAGGCCAAGTTTATTACGATCACCTTGCATATAAAATAATTGGCAAAACTAAAGAATGAGTCGTCCAACTTCAATCACTGGGCCGATTTCGCCAGTTTTTTTTTCATATTAAGGCTTATCACTCCTAGATATATCATCAACGGTCGCCTACCTCACACCTCTCTCTATTTTCGCGAGAAATAACAAAAACGCTACTTCACTGTACATTCTCTACAGTTAACATCCTTGACAAGGTCACCCAGCCCCAACCACTGCACCAATTTCGCCAATTATTATTTTATTTGAAAAATCATGATCCCAAACACGTCATCAATAATCAATCACCTGCCACTCCACCCTCCATTTTCGAGGGAAACCTTCAAAAAACTTCTTCAATTATACATTTGCTATGGAGGAAAATCTTAATGGTGTCCCTTAGCCCCAACCACTGCACCGATTTCGCCAGTTTGTATTTTGTATGAAAGCTCATGACCGTTTAATACGCCATCAATGGTCCCTTGTGTCCCAATGCTGTCTATTTCTAGGATATATCGCAAAATAAAACATTTACAACCTTAACAACTGGACCGATTTCCTCAATTTATTTCGCAACTTCCCAAATATATTACCAGCAAACAGCTGGTTTACATGAAATAAATTTAACAGATAAAGGTTGCTTGATTGATTTAAAAAACTACACCTTGCATTTAAAATACACTAAAGTAATTAAGGACATAATAGTTTGAGAATTTCAGACGTTGTTAGCTGTTGAAGATTACATTTATTTTGCAGATTTTACCACACCATCTTTCCAAGGTCCAGGATTCCATAGATCTAACATGGTCCTTTCTCGTACGTACTTGATGAATCTTTATGTAAAGATGATGATCTTCTGCAAATTCGAAGTTTGCGTAAACTGTCTTCCGATTAATATGATCAAATCATATACTGAGTTTCTATAATTCACGCTCCAAGCTTTACTTTTGAAGGCCAAGGCTGATAAACATTTAAACATTGCCTCACCTACTTTCGAATCTTCTTTTGTTATTCGTCATCCTAACAAAATATTTCTGTAAATTCATTATGGGCGAGTTTTTTATTCTCTCTTTAAAATTAGATAACGCTCCGTGAAGGATAATACCTGAAAAGATCAAAAATTCGAATACCATCATGAATAATACCATTATTTTTCAAATAATAGAAAAACAAAAATTAAGTTATAAAGAAAAAATATATAAAAGAAATAGAAAAAGTAAACAATAATAATAATGATAACAATACACATTTATACGCGCTCAACGCAGCAGAATCAAGTGATTTCATCATCAAAATTTTCCTATAATTAATCAATAAAAAACTATAGTATTAAACAACAGAAATTCCAAATAATTAAAACACATAAAAGAAAAATTAGAAAGTAAGAAATATAATCAAAATGGAAGAAAAATGGAAGAGAACCAGAATGACGATAATTCTTCGGAGACCACACGCCATTGTAGTTCTAAACTGGACAAATTTTCTGTAGAAAGGAATGACCATAGTCAAATTTTATTCCGTTCTGTGACCTGAATCTGTCCAACAACTGAAATATAGGATAAAAAGAAAAACTTCTTCTTTATTCTTCAAACTAGCATCCACAGAAATTTCAATTTTAATTTTTCTTACTTATCATTCTTTTCATCCTTCCAGGTTATGGCAACATCGCACCAAAGACCAACTGGGGCAAGTTGGTGACCATTCTGTACGCCATCTTTGGCATTCCCCTCATGTTCCTCTACCTGACCAACATCGGTAACATCCTCGCCAAGAGCTTCAAGTTTGTCTACGGCCGCCTCTGCTTCAGGCGAAAACTTGGCGACCATCGTAGGCGACGACAGCAACAGCTCGAACAATACCAGATCCATCACATCATGCTACAGGATGCAGCTTCCCCTAACACTGGGACTAACTCTATTGTAGACTCGTCTACGCTTATCAGGTAATTAGAAAGATGCTTTTATGTCAAATTTACCTTTGTCATTGAGCATCTAAAAAAAGACAAAACAGCAATTATAGAAGCAATTTATTTGGTGCGCGCAAACGTCCTGCATCATCCAGGAAAAATTGCGCAGTATAAAGATATACATACGAAATAAGGGTAGTTTTAACTGTTAAAGAGTTAAAAATACCAAAATAATAACAAACAACGAGGAGGAATAAGAATCTGGTGGATGACGTCATCAGATTCCTTAATCCATGCAGATTCAAAACCAGAATAGGTTTTCTGTAGAGGAAAAAGACTTTAAGAGCTAAATTTAATTTGAAATTTCCGCTAAGGCCTGAACCCATTAACAAATTGGAAAGAAAAACATTTATCCACAAAGTTATTCAAAACAGTCTTTTAAACATAGTCTGAAAAGAAGGCTTAAAATGTCTTACCTCTTAATTTTTGGATAAGAGAAAAAGAAGAAAGAACGACGTTCAAAAAACAACTTTGTTTATAGGTGTGCGCACCTATCTCCATCTAGTGAGGGATACACTAACTAAAAACTTAATAATTTTTTTCGTGGTTTTTCAAAGAGATTTATTTTTTGCAGTTTGTATTTCTTTTTTTATTAAATAATTATTATTTTAAAATTTTTTTGTTTGTTTTTTGCTTTTTATAATTTTTATTTTTATGAATTCAGAGAAATTTGCAGGGGAGCCCTGAGAAAAATTGTGTTACAAGTTGGAAAAGTTACCAGTTTTTTAAAAGGGGTTCCTTCTTTTTCGTACTTAATTTTGGAATTGAATATTTATATATTTTATTTTAAATGCTTATACTGAAAGGCTTCCGCTACTTAAAAATTTTTGTTAATAAATGAGTGACAATCAGATCTGAGTTATTGTTCGCAAGCTGAAAGCCCGTCTGAGACGGGCACAAATCTTCTAGTATGTAATATTAAACATGTAGTGCTTAATGTTACTTTCCCAGTGAATTTACCGCAGAGCGATGTCTAGCTATTTTCTTTCCTTATAATTATCCAAAGAATGAAATGAATTATGTCAATGAGCAATCGCCAAAGTGCCATAAAACGCTTTGTCCATATATTCTTTGTTATTATAAGTGTAATGATTTATGACGATGGGTATTCGTGTATGTTGCGTAAAGAATTAAATCTGTATTAAATGACCACTGAACATATATTAGCAACCATCATCTTCATATGGTTTTCAATGTTACATCAATTCCTATGGTTAACCTGGAGTTTACGGTGCACACGTACTTCGTTCCTCTTAGGATCGCCAACTCTTTCCGCCAAGAATGGCGATAAGAGAACATTTGTTTTGGATGAGTCTAGATGTTTTTAAAGAGTGACAAGCACGCATGCGCACAAATTGATCTTCTCATCGTTGTTCTGCGTATCAGGCTATATTGCGCCATTTTTCTATTGGATTGTTTGGTTCAACTCTTCCATGTGACTGTTCGATTCATTCGAATTTGAATAAAACTTCATTTGGAATTGTTCGGATTGCATATCGGTTCAGTACCGTGTATGTTATTCTGTGCGTTTCGTTCCTCAATGAATAAGCGAAGCTGCGAGTATTCCGCTGTGTCGAAAGCGAAGCCGCTGATGTTTTTTCAAGTTAAAAAATTTTGCCCGGTTCACGCTTGAAATGGCACAGGCATTGCGTGCGGAAATTCTAGTTTTCGGAATTTTTAAAACAATCTAGGTTCCTAACATTCAATGAAAAGTGAAGCTACTAGTTCCCTGCTATACTGAAAGCGAAGCCGCTGATGTTTTTATTAGTTAAAAATATTTGCCCGGTACACGCTTGAAATGTCGTAGGCACTGCGTGCTCAATCTCCCCTTTTCAGGTGACGCATGCGCAAGAGAGCAATAAAAATCGCACTGCACATCCAAAACAGTATTTGGCGACGGAAAATGAAATTGCGCAAAGAAAAATTGGCGAGAAACAGGTGTGTACCGTAAACTCCAGTTTGCCATTCCTATTATTTGAGTACAGAAACAGATTTTTGTGATTAAAAAAACACATCCATAATATAAAATGCACATAAAGAAGAAACTGCACATTTTTAGACTTAGAAATCAATTTATCTCATACAATACAAAATCCACGCATTCTGTAATTTGTGAAGTTCATAGAAATTGTAGTTTGTCGTCAAATCTGTGATGACATTATTAGCCAAGAAAATAATTGTTTGTCAAGTACTCCGTTTGGTGAACCTTTCTGCTTATAGTATGATACTTACGGCATAAAGAAGGCTTATTTTAAGCAAGCGATTTATTCCAAAATGAATTATTCTCCGCTGCTGAACATCTCTTTACTGTTATAAAGACATAAAAACTGTTGTTATGGTAGAAAAACACAGCGTATCCTTTACTCTTTATCCTCCCACTGTATACTTTCCCGTTATTTTCTTTATATAATGGTGAAATTATGACATATTTAACCAAAGAAAAATTTGAATTCAGTCATTGAAGTTCGTTGCTGTAGAAAATTTATTTCAAACTCAAAAACATTTTCTGGCGTTTATCTACATAACAGTTTAAGTTCTGATTATCATATGGGAAAACATTAAAACTGTTCAAATAAACTCACCAATTAATATAAACTAAACTGATTTAATTTTCCATCTTTCTATTGATAAATGCTCCTAATTATTTTAAATAGTTTTGTTTATGCTTTCTACCTCTTCTGCATGCAATATAATGGAATTTATTCTAACTAAATATTTAAAAACTACTATTGATACGTTCATTCGGTGATTTCGTACAAGATAGTATGTTCAAGAGTATATACAGTGTTCTAAGTTTAAAAAAAAGTATCACAATGGCATAAAATTTAGTTGCACAGTATTCCGGAAATTTTGAGATGAAGAATTAAATATATTGTACATACGGTGCGTGTATTCTATTCCAAATTGGAACTCTCCGTCAATAATTAGAGGAAGATTGGAAATGGTCAATTATTGAAATGTCTTAGAATACAAAGATATATTCCAAAATTATATCAGGTTTATTTATAAACCAAGATGTTAAAAATGAAGAAGTAACTAGTCAGGCTAGTGAGGAAATAAAAGCAAACTCAGATTTTAAGGTATCCGACTGTGTTCGGAGACATTTTTTTGAAAAATAACTTATACATATTTTTTAATGTTATTTTTCAACTGCATATGTTTTAAAACTATGGAAATATTGTAAAATTAGGCTTTCAAAATAATACTTTTGTTAAAAAAACTGAGAAATTTGAAGAAAAATGACTAAAATATTTGCCTTACGCTAACAGCCATAGACAAAATCATATTCTAAATATACATAAATCCTTGTAAGAGTACATTTTTATGACAGTTATATGTGTTATGCTCTAAAATATTTCTTGTACTTCAAAATAGTTTTGAAATATAGCTGAACATATTTACTAAACTGGTAATTTTTCATAAAAAATGCTTTTCGTTTATATTTAAGCACTTGCAAATAATACTTGATTTTAAAATTGACCTTAGTTTTTAGAGGAAAACATCAAGCATATTACAGAAAACAATCTCGGAAAATTTCATATCAATACTTGAATAACTTTTTGAGAAATCATTGTTACGGTCGACAGTTTTCCTCTAAAATATCATTTCTCAGAAAACGAATTTAAAATTCTCATGCGACTTAAAATAATGCTTACAGTTCGGTAGTAAAACAGCTGTAACTCCATTTGTAATTCACGTAGAGTAAAAGGTGAGACAGTTTTAGAAAGCTGATTAAACATGCTACAAAATTAAATCATTAAAAATTTTTTTATTATTTCATCAAAAACGACGATTTTAAACCAGTCGGATACCTTAAACTTACCTTAGTTCTTCTCTCTTCATTAAATTTTTAACTATTACTCGTTAAAAATTCATGGAATGTAAACAGAAATTTTCCCCAACAAAATCCCTATGAGGAAAAAGTTTGTAACTTGAACATTTCTCATTTACAGTGAATCATTTTGTTACGCAGAAAGTCTCATAAAGAGGGAAAAGTGTAGGGATTTTCGAAAATAATAATTAATGAGTTGTCAAAAATATTTCTTCGCAACCAAATTTCTATTAGCAGCCTTTAGCAAGCAATTTATTCGCCAAGAATAAATATTTTGTTTAATTTATATGACATTAAAAGAAGCGAAATTAAAAATTAACGAACGAACGAATTAATGAAATTAGCGAAAAACATTTCCATTCTCCAAGTTATATCTGTGCCAAATTTGTTATCTCTGGGTCTAAAGGTTTGCCTGTAGTGCTCTAAACACACACACACACAAATTCGCTTTTATTTTTAGTAGAGATTAATTGTTTTATTGAAAATATACGCTTTGTAAAATTTCTTCATAAATTTCGAACCACTATTCCGAAACATCGTAGCCTGATAATGTTCTATGCTTGAATCCTCTGTCTTGTCTATGAATAGCTTGATTGCATCAGGCGTTGCATTCTGCACCTAACGATTTTACATCATGCAATTTACAGAAAGAATGTCAAACTAAAATGTCATCATGTTCATTATTTAATTAGTAATTTTTTATTATATTATCAACATTGGTAAAGGCACTCGAGTGAAAGATTTTATGAAACAATTAATTAGTTTGAATATCACTTCAGTAATTAAAAGCACCAGTAGACATGTGTGAAAGTTTTAAACATTTACCTCCTCTCCCTCTCTTCAAAAAATGATTTAGTCTTTCGTTGGGTTACGGAAATTAAGTGCTCAGGAACGTGTTAATTGAGAATCTAATAAATATTTCTGAAACATCCTTCCTTAGTGACACCTACTACCCAAGAAATCACTTCTTCCCATATTTACCAACCCTAGGTCCAACGGCGTACCGTGTAGAATATTGTACTACATGGCACACCGTTGGACCTAGAGCCTGAATTTACAGAAAGTATTCTAGCCTAAAAACACTGTAATGCTAAAACAAGTAATATAAAAAAAATTTAAAGTCAATTCCTACTTAGGTCAACAAAGAAGAATTTTATTTTAGAAATTTTTTTCTCCCATATCAAACTAAAATTAATTAATTAAATTTAATTAATGAATTTATATTTGAAAAACTGTATTAGCATCAAGTGTCATCCACTACAAGTTTAAAAAAATGTATTTGAACTTGAGTGGATGAATAAAATGTATTGTATTAACGATTGAAAATTTTACTCATTGTTTGGTAATCCTAATCTTGGCGACCTTGGCGACAAATTTGGCGACCATTTTGGGGATTTGGCAGCAAAGTTTCGAAGCTCTAATAAATAAAATTAATTAATTCAATTTAATTAATGAATTAATATTTCAAAAAACTGTATTAACATCAAGTGTCATCCACTACAAGTTTTAAAAAAATGTATTTGAACTTGAGTGGATGAATAAAAAGTATTTTATTAACGATTGAAAATTTGAACAAGGTATATAAATATATAGAGAGAGAGTGTGAACTAATAGTAGGAATTGAATAAAACTACCGTCCGGATCTGATTTTAGGATTAGAATTTATTTGGAAAAAATAATAAAATGAGGACTTATTTGGTATCCCTCGGTATCAACCTCAAAATGAGTTGTGAAACTAAGAATTCCAATGCAATTTCAATGGAAATTGCATTGACTTTCAAAATATGAGCAATTTTTACCAAAATTTTAGTGAAAATTTGCATTTACGTCAAACCTCCTATAACAAGTTCGTTTGAATATATTTCATCAATTTTTGCACAGTATATAGCTAACATGCTTATCTATGTTATGAACTAAAAGAATTTTAATGCCTCTAAAAGTTTTGGAGATATTCCAAATTTTGTGAACAAAATCGATTTTTAAATAATCATCGATTTTTTTCACTAAAAAGTCATTAAAATAAATAAATACAGGCAAAGAGGTTAGATTTTAGTTCAAAACATAGGTAGAAACAAATAAAACATTTTGGCCAAATTTCACTTTAATAGCTTAAAACATTTTCCAAAATGATGTTTGCCACGAAGAAAAATATCAAAAAACACAATTTCTCAGAAAACGCTTTTAAAGATATTCATACAGTACAAAAACTTTTGTACTCACCTTAGAATTTTAAAACTCGCTATATTTACAAGTCAAACCCTCTTTTACTTCATTTTATACGACTTTTGTGTTCTTTCAGCTTTTTAGACTCTTTCTGAATAATTTTATGTTATAAGTAGTTAGTGACGTCTCGATATTTGAATTAGCTTTTTATCAAATGTAATTTTTAACCATCAATACATAAATTTATATTTCAAAACACTTGAGAACAGGTAACAGTTCAAAATAAATGGAATTAAATTATAAAACTGCAATTTGAGTGCCAAAAAACAATTTTCACTGTTGTAATTACATTTGTGTTGTATTTTTTTAAAAAAGTGTCGCCATAAACAAATAAAACAATAAAAAGAATAAATGGAATCTTAAATCTATATTTTTAGACAATATAATGCTTGAGAATTAAAAAATAGTTGCTCAAACTAATTGTTTGTAATTTTAAGGCTCTTTAAATTGACACTTGTCGCTTCCGGTTTATTATTTATGCTATAACTTTACTGGTTATTATAGTAGAAACAAAAATAAAGCATTTTTAGATATCTAAAAGTATGGCTAAGAAAATGAACAAATAAAACAAATTTCGAAAATTTTCAGCAAAACGAGGAATTTAGGGTAGTCACATACCTTAAGTCGTCACGTCGGCGTCTTGTCACACAGTAAGCGATCGTCCTCTCCTTGCGGGGTCAATCATCAAAGAGGCCCCGGTTATCTTCGCTGGTTCTCCGAGAGGGTTGAATGGCGCAATCCTTCCATGCTATCTTTACTCTTTTTCTTCTGGAGCTGGATTCGGAACTTCCTTGAAAGCCAACAATCAGAGTGTATTAGCCACCAAATTTGT